>JANAVB010040088.1:0-259381 GCA_029216955.1 Iris pallida | reverse complement strand
AGAAGCGTAAAATCTGGGTTTTGACCAATCAGCGTAAAGTTTGTGGGATATCCAGCGTCATTCGCGTAAAAATAGGGATATCCAACGGTCTGCATAAATCGGAATTTGAACCGATTCAAAATCTCTATAAAGAGCTTTTCGAGTTCGTATAAGGACTTACTTGTTTCTTCTTCTTTTCGCAATCCCGAATCTCTTTGCCCCCCTTTCTTCGAAATCTCTCTCACTTAACTCGATGGCTCCCCAAGACGACCGCCGCTGGCAGCAAAGGAAGAAACCCGCCGTCAATTCTTCATCGGCCTACCGTGCACAAACTCCCGTTCTGTCATCGACACCACTCCGAAACCCAATCCCGCCGTAGCTCCACCTATATGGGTAAAACCCTATTTTTCGGCCGGAAAACTCGTCAGAAAGAAGACGACAACTTGAACTTTCAGATTTCAACGCCCACGTTATTCGTGTCAGCGTAGAAACTGAAATAACAAAATACGCCCACGTTATACGTTTCGTAAAAGTTAAGAAATACGCCCACGTTATACTGTCAGCGTAAAATTTGAATTACGCTCATTCTACTCCTGCCAGCGTAAAATTTTCAATACGCTCACATCAGCATGTGCTAGCGTAAATGAAAAAACTTTGTAAACAAAGACCCCCCTTTTTTTCACTTTTAATCATTTTAGTAAGCGTAAAAGTCTGTCCTTACTCATAAAACTTCAAATTAGATTTTCACTAACTTGATCTTTTTTCTTTTCAGTGGATTTGCAAGCTCATCCTCTTGAAGAAGTTTTTTGGCTCCACGGGCATGGTGGGCTCAAACTATCTGGAGGATTTAGCTCATGTCAAATTTCCTCAATCCAACCCCGACCATACGCAGAGCACAGCTGATATCTGCTCAAGGAGATATGATGTTGTTATCCATGATCGACGGGAAGTTTTGGTGTCACTGACAATCAACAATTCCTGAAGCCGGCTTTCTTATTCGGGATGCGATAGATTTCAAATCGCAGACTCATCCCAAAAGGAGGCTTGGGTATTTAGATCTGAGAAAGGTGATGTATCTCCCTGACATGGACAGGGATTACCCTCTATCTGCTTTCGTCCATGCTAGCCATCACCGTCAAATGCTATGAATTTGATTTCCAATAGCTATGGTAGACGGGCAGGATCATTTTTCCAGAATATAGAGAGCAAATGACATGGGTTTATCACATTAGCACTCTCCTGTGGTGGCGTTTATTCCATTTTCTGTCTATTGCCCGGGTTTTACACCGAGTGAGGGCTCATCTCTCATCCCGCCGGTACAGATTCCCATGTTCATAAATAATTCCTAAGGAGGCAGTCTTATATCCTCAACCAACCCTAGCTGACAGGGTGGCTAACCCCTTACAGTAGTACTGGATTCAGATCAGTATTGGGTCATGAAGCACTTTAAAATAGAATTGGACGATATTGGCCTGTATGAAGCGGTGGCCTCTACCAGTTATGGTACTCCCCGAACAGCAATTTGTTCCTGGCTTTACTGGAATTGTATATGAGTCAACAGGAATTTTTGTAACTCCACACTGCGAAATGGGTCTTGCTCTGAGATGCAATTCATCTCGAGCTGCCGATGGACGAATTCCCTTATGAAGAATACATTCCTTCCAATCAGGACTAGCAGAAGTTCGAGAGAAAACCCTGACTGGTGCAAGTCTATGAAGAACTTATGTGCCATTATCTGATTTGCACCAGTAATACAACTTGGTCACTTTGGCATACTAACCAAATGTAGACCTATCTATTTTACCATGAAAATAGAGTGTCCACGACTAGAGAATAGCAGTTTTCGAGAAGACAAAACTCAAACCATTAAAGCTTGCTCAATAATTCCTGCATGTAATCCAGAGTTGATGGCCTCGCAGAAAGCTCGCGACCAATATCTGTCCACCAAAACCGGAGACATCCCTGCGTGCTGAGGCTTTAAGCTACCTGAGGCAGGGTATCAGAAGATGTCAAAGAAGGCCTTGCTGGCAGGCTTCCTATCCTATGGCTACGAATATGGGTCGTGCCAGGGATCAGTACCGTGACAGGATTTACCGCAACGTGTTGTTGGCCAGCGGTACGTTTAGTATTCAAAAATAATCAACCTGCTGTCGCAATGGTATGCCGAATAAATCAGTCTACGGACTTTCGGTGAAAGCTGATTAATATGCTCATCACCGACAATTTTCTAAGGGTAGAGCTAACATACACCTATCTGATGGTTGGTTACTACACCACAATTGCAATTCTGCCACCGGCTCTAGGATGAAGCGAGGATTTTCCTCCAAAAATTTAGCAATCCACATGGACTGTTACAACGGTGTGGCAGACACCGAGCAGCCTTAAATTACTCTCACGATTGGAATTTCTTCTACAAGGCCACCTTCCAGCCGACTGCCTTGGCATGCACTCGAAACAGGGTAGATAAATTAGCTTTATTGCCATATCTGCCTTCCGTGGCTAGTGTACATCGACCATCCCATCTGATGTACATGATGAAGATTACTGCACGTTTGAGCCTTATCTACCAAGTAGGTTCGCTTGCCAGTTTGGATATGACCAACTTCACGTTGGCAATCCTTCCACCAGCTTCTATCATATAGAAAGCTGATTGACGGTGCACGAGCATGGAGATATTTCACACTGCTGTACTAGTGCTAGATTCAACATATCTACAGCACACACTAGTACAACTGAGCTACATTTACTTCCCTCGTATGCTCGTTTTATAATACATCCATTCGTCTTCGAAGACGGTTATAGCATGCAAGGAAGTTTAACGATGGGCCCAGAAGGAAATGTTAAAGAACCCATCAGAATAACTCCCAACGTACCCAATACCTACACTGCTATAGATGAATTTCTGGCAGTAATTCCTAGAGAGCTGGGAAGATAGCCGCGGACCAATAGTTATTGGAAAAACCTGTAAACAAAGCAGACTACAGCTACCACTCTTCCATGAAGTCCCTGAGAAGAAGAAGAGACTACTACTAAGGGCCTTCCAAACCCAGATCTTTACTCCAGAAGATGACATCTCGATCGAAGAGGACCAACTTGTTGCTTTCTTTTCAGTCCATTCGGGAGAAGGGTCTTCAACACCTCAACCAGCACAGCAGCAGAAGTTATAAAACTTTTATCTTCCTGGACGCCTTAGCTCGTCACTCCATTTATCTTTGCCAAAAAAGCACAAATTACGGAGGATGCTACTGCTGTACACATTGCTGATCTAGACCGTATCCCATCAGATGAACCGGCTCTCACTTTGACGATGATGACTGGATGGTGATTATGATTCATACCTTGAACGACACGCACATACTCCAGGTACTACACAAAAACCTATACGAATTATGTATCATGATTTGTATATTAACTTATTGTGCTCGTTTTGCAGATATCATCATTGCACCAAATCCTGTGGCTTCTCCTCCTCCTCAAGAAGATATCTATGAGGAAAACGAGAATCTAATGAGGGGCTTCTTCTTCAGGAGATGAAACAAGAAGTATAGAAAGTTTGAAACAGAGGTTGAAGCAGAGGTTGAAGCAGAGGCTCAGCCCGAATTATCTTCTCGTATTGATAATCGGAAGAAGAAAAGCTGCAGAAATCAACTGCAGATCATGAAGCAGTTGTTAAAGGAAACTGGCCTCGATGAAGACTTGAAGTGCCTCCAGAACCTGAACAGCCAAAAGTCAAAGAAGGTTATGAAGGCATAGTCAAATCACCAACCGAAACTGAGAATGTTGTGATAGCACCCTCTGCTATTACTACTGTCCTGTAGTTTCGGAGAAGAGTATGCCTGAACTTGAGTCAGCTGCTACCACCATCATTCCATTCCACCGCACCTATCACCGCCACCAAAACTCTAGTATTTCAGCTCCAGAAACGGCTAGAGTAACAAACATTAGGACATTGTTCCCGAAGCTGCTGGGAACCAGTTGACTATTAGCAATAACACAATGGCTTCATCTCAGCCTGCTATCAGAGCAACTACATCTGCAAGTGTTGAAGACACAATACCTGAAGCTCTTAGGGATCAACTGGCTGTGACAATAGTACAACAACGGCTTCATCTCAATCTGCTGTCACACCAAACATAGTTCCTGGACTCCAAGAAGATCTAGTAGATATTGCCGCGACGCCAAGTTCAAGCATAGAAATGAATCTCCTAGTTGAGATTCATACTGAAACTTTTTATAAAACTTTGGTGACCCTAATCAAGATGGTCCTGAATAGGGCCTCAGTTATAAGAGCTTGAAGGCGTCTATGGCTCTTACCATCAGGAATGTTGCTATGTTCAATGATACGGGAAGAGCAGCAACATTAGAGAAAATTATGAGGGTCTTGAACAGCCCATCCGAGAGTATCTTAAGCTGTCAAGAGACTGTTGAAAGTCTCATACAAGAAGATATGACGCCTTAACGGCTGATTATCTTGATCGGAGACAAGATATAATGAAGCTCTCCATGATTATAGTATAAAGGTTACCAAAGAGAAAGCCTTTTTAGCTGGAATACAGCCCGAGCTGGATGGTCATAGAGCAGCCTATGACGCTTAAACCAAGAGATTCAGCAGCAAAATGATAAAATCCAAGAAGTTGAGGCTGAATTGGCTCGCTTAAAGGTAGAAAGGGAACAGATTCGGCTCGGAATCAGCACCTTGCTCAGGGCTCTATTTTAGAAGAGCAGGCCTATGGAGCTGAATCAACTATCAAGACCCTTGATGAAGCCAAGGATAATTTGATAATCATTTCGCTGGACTTTCTCATATTTTACTACCGAAGCTCGACATGCTGAAGCGACCAGAAGGTATTGAGCTCTCGTGATAGGCGTCTGGCAGAACTGCAGAAATTACTTTAAGATGTTTCTGCTTCACCTTAGAAAAATAAGGAGCTTTTGTAACCTTTTATCTTATCCAAGAAATGAATAAAATATTTGTTTGTGATCCTATTATTTATTTGTAATTAACAATAGATGAGATAGAAAACTTATCAGAGGTAATATGGACATAATAAGTTTTCGAAACTCAATAAATTGTATCTATCCAGAGGTAATATGGACATGATAGATAATAAAATCTTATTTTCTGTTTAGAGTATATATACTATCAGAGGTAATATGGACATGATAGATCATAACAACTCAAGAAAAAAATAGATTAATATCTATTCAGAGGCCAAATGAACATGATAGATAGGATATACAAGCAGATTTAATATTTATCAAAGGTCATGATAACATGATAAAAACCAATCCAACTTTTTTATACCAACTGGTAAGATAAAGATTAAAATTTCTCTCCGAAGAGACAAGTTACCACTTAACCAAACATTGGTAGCTGGGAAATAAGAAGACAGACATCATTGAGAGTATACGTCAATATCGATGAAAGAATGAATGAACCAACGTTTCTTTCGAAAAGGTCAATTCAATTCCACAATTAAATGGATGAATCTGATATAATGAATGGATAGGTCTTTCGGGAATAAAAAGGTTATTTCAATTTCCAAGACCGGTTCATTAATAGATCTCTTCTATAAATAGATGAGAACTTTTTGTAAAGCTTCATCCTTATTTCCACTCCTCTATCGAAAATGTCTTCTAAGGACGTGCAGCAAAAGAATGAAGTCTCCATGAAGATTGAGGACATCATCGAGACGCACCCCGTTGAGCCAATTGTGTCAGGCCCAACCAAATAGGCGAAAGCTCTTACGCCCAAGCCAACACAAGACATCCTCACTTTCTTAGTAGAACCAGGGAAAACTCCTGAAGAAGAGGCGCTGAGGGTGGCTGCCTGCAAGTTTTTCGTGAACTCAGGCAATGATGTCTTCGATGCATTCGCAGACTATGTATTTAATAAGGAAGGCAGTGGTCCCCATCCTTAATCCTTTGTTCTGAACAAAAATAATAATAAAAAAGATTTTATTTTCATTCTGTCTTTTTTTATACATAGTACTTCTTAAGAAATTTTCCATTAATCGGCATCATGAGTAGATCTCCATTGGCTTGGATAACCGATAGCGCCATTGGAAAACACGGTCTCGATTACATAAGGGCCTTCCCATTTTGCTTGGAATTTCCCTTTGCTTTTGTGAGTCATCACCATCGGTCTTCGAACAACTAATACTAGCTCACCAACCTTGAATACCCTCTCTTTAACTTTACGATTAAAAGTTCAAGATATACGGGCTTGATATAGCTCAATATGTTGTTGTGCTTGAAGACGCTTCTCGTCCAATCCTTCAAGTTCTTGGAGTCGTAAGCGATCATTATTCTCTATAGTTAGCTCATTAGCAATGGCTATTCGAAGGGATGGAATTTGGATTTCCAATGGAAGGACAGCCTCACATCCATAAACCAGTAAAAATGGTGTAAAACCAGTAGGAGTTCAGACTGTTGTTCGATAAGCCCATAAACATTCTCCAAGTTTTCCATTCCAATCACGTTTATTAGAAGAGACAACTTTTGAGAAGTTTGATGATTGTCTTGTTGAAAGCTTCGGCTAAACCATTAGCAGCTGGATTATAAGCCGTAAAGCCAGATTTTGAATTCGATTCTTATCACGAACCGATAAAATGTCTGACTGGCAAATTGTGGTCCATTGTCATGAATTATCCGTCGAGGAATCCGAAACGATAAATGACATGGTGTTTGATGAAGCTGATCACATTAGATATTTTCACTTCAGCGAGGGAAACTGCTACTGCTTCTGCCCACTTAGAAAAGTAATCGGTTATAGCCAATATAAACCGATGTCCTTTAATAGAAGGGGGTTAATAGGCCCAATAATATCCATGCCCCAAGCTTCGAAGGGCCAGCTGAGGCTTCGAGGATGTAGGAATTTAGAAGGTGAATAAAGTCAGCATGAATCTGACATGCTTTACACCTTCTGGCATAGTCTACAGCATCTGCTGTCATAGAAGGCCAATAATACCCCATTCTTCGAATGCGGTCTTATAATTTTGGACCTGGTTGATGAGCACCACAGACACCATCATGAGCTTCGCGGAGTGTTTGTTTAGCTTCACTTTCTGAAGACAGCGCAACAAAAGTCCATCATATGAACGACGGTATAGCATATGTAAAGACGAATCATAATAGAATCGAAATGATCGTCTCTTAATTGATGCAGCTTCTTTTGGATCTTCAGGTAAAATCCCATGAACCGCATAATCAATGAATGGACTTGTCCAATCCCTCGGTGGGAACTTAACTCTGTAGTATAACTCTGTTCAATATACAGATTATTTTTGACACATAATAAGTCTCGTCCATAAAGTAATTGTATTTTGTCTTCGAATTGGAACAGCCAAGTCTGCAGCTAAGCTAGCAAGAGCATCAGCTTCCACATTCTGAGAACGTGGTACAAATTCGATGAAGAATCCTTTGAATGAAAGGACCAACTCGATTACCACTTGATGATAAGGGATAAGATCAGGATTTCTGACTTCATAAGTCCCTCTAACTTGATTAACAATCAGTTGAGAATCTCCATAAGCTTCTAGGATTCAATATCCAATTGTTTTGCTACTTGGAGACCAATCAATAGAGCATTATATTCTGCTACATTGTTGGAGCATGGATCATTGAGAGAATAGGCACGGTATATGACCATTTTATCAGGAGAAACCAAGCGATTCCTACCCAGAGACAATACCTTTAGGTCCAACCCGTGATGCTCCATCAAAATATAATTACCAGATGTCATCCTTCAAAGTCATGTTGCAACCCACGACTTCATCTGGAATATCCTCATATAACTTCGATGTTTCAGGTATAGGGTGAGCAGCTAAGAAATCAGCTAATGTTTGACCCTTCGCTGATTTTTGAGGTACATAAACCATGTCATAAGGAGTGAGCAACATCGCCCAGGTAGCTAACCTAGAGTTAAGAATGCTCGGTTTTCTCATCAATATCCGAATGGAATTTATTCTGGAGATGACATGAATAGTCTGTCCTGTCACATAATGTCTTGTCTTTTGGACAGCAAAAACCAAAGCCAGACATTCCTTTTCTACAGGAGTATACCTGTGTTCAGCTCCGACCATCATTCGGTGAGATAATAAATTGCTGTTCATGCCCCATATTAATTTTTTGTGCAAGAAGAGCACCAAGTGAATGATCCAAGGCTCGAACATATAGCAAAAAGGGTCTTCCTACCACTGGAGGTACCAGAACAGGTGATTTGTAAGGTATTTCTTGATGTCATTGAAGGCTTTCTGACACGCTTCATCCCAAACAAATGATACACCTTTCTTTAATAGACGGGAGAAAGGTTGACATCTTCCAGAAGATTAGATATAAATCTCCTGATATAAGCAATGCGACCCTGAAAGCCACGGAGTTCTTTCAGATTACGAGGAGGACGCATTTCAAGAATTGCTTTAACCTTATCAGGATCAACATGGATACCCTGAGAAGTGATGACAAATCCTAAAAACTTGCCACTGGAAACTCCTAAGAAAGACTTAGTAGGGTTCATTTTCAATTGATGTTGATGCATCAATTCAAATACTGTCTTCAAGTCTTGAATGTGATCATCTTTTGATCGACTCTTAACAGCAATGTCATCTACGTAACATTCAACTGTCTTCCGTAGATGTTCTTGAAAGATGTTGCTCATAGCCCGTTGATACGTGGCACCGGCATTTTTAAGACCAAACGGCATAACCGTATAGCAGTAAACCCCAAGGGGTGTACGAAAAGCAGTATGCTTCTCATCTTTGGGATGCATCTTAATCTGATTGTATCCTGAGAATCCATCCATAAAAGACGTGTTCAAAATCGTATGTATTGTCTATCATGACATCGGTAATCGGAAGTGAAATTCATCCTTTGGACAAGCTGCATTAAGATCTCCAAAATCTATGCAAACTCGAACCTTTCCATTCTTCTTCATAACAGGAACAATGTTCGCAACCCAGTCCGGGTGTTGTTCTTCACGAACAAAGCCACATGTGATCAGCTTTTTGACTTCCGCCTCAATTGCATCCGTCATATCTGGTCGAAAATGTCGTTGCTGTTGTTTTACAGGCTTGGCATTAGGAAGAATATTGAGTTTATGAGTAGCAACTTTAGGATCTAGACCCGGCATATCCTCATAACTCTATGCAAAGATATCAATATATTCTTTGATCAGTTTTATCAACTCTTCATTTTCATCCTCAGAAAGGTTTTTACTGATGAATATTGGTTGGACGTAGTTCCATCTCCAACATCAATCTGGACAATCTCATCCTCTATAGGTGGCTGTCACTGTTCAAAACAAGTTCCCATTGAGTGTCCATCTGTTGAGCCCAAGGATCTTTCAAATGGTTCAGATTCACCATCAATTTGAACCATATTGACAAAGATATTTGCTCAGATTCATCATAATAACCTCCTCTAACATATAGGAGTAAGACGTATCAGATTCGATGAATTGGATTTCTTCCGAATTGATGATTGTGAAGAGCTAGAAGAGGATTCTTCTTGTATATCGTCATTAAACATGTGGGACGGATCATATCCCAACCCATAACGAGTTTTCTGGTAAAACGGATCACCACATAATGGTAATCGTCTACCCTTGCCTTGATTGAGACCTTGCATAGTCTTCAAATCATTTTCCATATTCTAGATAATCTTGAGAGATTGTTGACTATATTTGTCAATTCGGATTTTTCCTTTATCTTTATCTCTCAGATCATCTGTCTGAGCAACAGGGATATTTCTAGCCAGGCCAAACACAATTTGGTGCTTATTTTTCTTATCAGACGAAATTACGAAATAAGATTCTTTGTGACGTCTATAAGTTACACAAGCTTGCGATGAAGCGACTACAGGAAGAAGATAGGGAGAAGATGTTAGGAACCTTTGAGCATAAGATCCAACATCGACATGAGAGGAAAGGAATTTTTCTTATGGTCAATGTATAAGGTTTCCTCTGTGTCTATGTCGTCTTTATACTGATGACTTTGATCATCAGAAGATAAAGTCATTCTTTAACAAATTTGACAGCCATATACTCAAAAAGGAAATCTTTATTGATATTAGAAAGTACAGAATGATCAATATTTACATCATTTATTTGACTGCTACGCTTCGGATTAATCACTAATGGACCATTATCCATTTTCTTCGTAGACTTGCCAAGATTGACGATCAATGGTACTTCTGGATCATTCGTACGAGAAGTACGCCCTTTGACCTTGATCATAAGAGGTTGAATTTGGCTCTTAGTAGGAACATTCACTGATTCCTCAGATAAGCTTGAGTTTTTCCTTTGATCTTGATCATCAGAGGTTGATTGTTGACAGGTTGGGGTTGAATTCGCCCTTTGACTTTGATCTTCAAAGGTTGCTCTTCTGGCGGATCTTCATTAATAGACTGATCTTCGGCAGATGATCGATCTTCAGCTATGTCTGATATCTCTTTCACATGCTCTTGTTTGTAGAGCATTGAATCAGAAAAATAAGCTTCGACACCCTTGAAAGGATTGATATCAGCAAACTCAGTCTTCACAACCCCTTGGGAATCCACGTACTTGAAGCATTGGTGGAGAGTTGAAGGCATGATGTTATACTCATGTATCCACGGTCTTCCAAGAAGGATGTTGTAGGATACGTCTGAGTTAATAACATAGAATGGTGCCATAGTTCGAAGATCACCAATCTGAATCTTCAGACGAATTTTCCCCAGGGGTTTACTCTTTCCAGAGTTGAAACCAACTATTGTGGTACTAGTGTAAGTCAAGTCACTAGTAGGAATCCTCAACGGTCTTAGCATACTTTGAAGAATTATGCTAATAGAAGACCCAGGATCAATATAAATCCTGTCAACTTCAGTGGATTCAATATACCCAGTGTAGCACAAAGGCCTGTCATGTTTGTTATGCTTCAACAGCATAACTTCTTGTGTGAAGGTAATATTAGGAATTACCTCCATCACACTATGGCATTGTGGATGACACTGGTATATTATCAGGAGGCTTGAGTTGAGCTAAGCAGGAGTCAGCTTGCAGCAAAGCTTCACTCAAGGTTTCGCGACTTTCTTTAGAAAGGCGAAGCAACTCGAAGATAGATAGTCTAGCCGGAGTATTAGCTAACTGGGCTAGAATATCAAATTTATAGGGTTTTATCACCACCCCTGACTGAAGCAGACTTCAACGGGACGTCAAAGCGTACTGTTTCCCCTTTTTAACCACAGATGGTTTAGCAGGAACAGGAGATGGTTGAGTTGGTGGTGCTTCAATATCCTCTGCTTCTTTGGAGGATCCTTCATAATCTTTGTGGTACTCTTTCCCAGATCTTGTACCAGCAAAGGTTTCTTCTTCAGACTCAGAAGAAGGAAGTACCATATTGCAGGATTTAGTCTTCCTTCCCTTAGCCTTCTTCTTGCGAAGATTATTATGAGGAACCTCAGAACCCAATCCAATAGTAGATTTTTTTACTTTGAATTTGTAAAGGAAGTCGTATTCCTTTATCATAATTCAAACCTTCTACCTTTTGAAAGTCATAACCCATCTTCTTTATGAGAAGGACAGATTGTGACTGTACAAGTGAGTAGGCAGCGACTCTTAACAGGTGGTTCAACAGAGGAAGAAGAAGAGATCTCTGTAACTAAGGAGAATGAGGAATAGAAGTCTCTGTAGCTACGGGAGGAGAAGGATTCAAATACGAGGAAAAATCCCTATAGGAGCTTTTTCATAAGCAACGAAGACTTGTTGTACCCTGTATAAGAACACTATTCATGGCTAGCCACTGCTGATAGTAAGCTTGAGCTTGGTAGGAGGAGCCAGACTTGGAGGACATATGTTAATCTTCTCAGTCTATCTTCCAAAGGAATGCCATCCCATAGATGATCCAAATTATCAGGATCTGGGATAACATGAGAAATCATGTTGCAGGTTTTGACTTTCTTACCATTCTTGTATTTTGAAGTTTTACCTTCATCTTCCATTTCAGGTACTAAGTCAGGATGTACCCACATAATTTTACTATTCTTTAATGAGAGCAACAAACCTTTATTTTCTTCCCTGGCAGGCGGATATTCACAATCTTCATCGTCGCCTTCGAAATTGGGACAATCCCATCTGGTACTTGTTGAGAAGGCAAATCTCCAAGTTGAAGAGAAACCATATTGGTTGTGACTGTATGCTCATCGTTAGTTAAAGAGATGGCATTGGCATTAATCAGCTCTTGAATTTTCTTCTTTAGGACATAACAAGCCCTGGTGGGATGATTTATGTATCTATGATAGATACAATATTTGGATTGTCAGTCAGATTCACCTCATTAGGCCTCTTTGGCTCCGAGATCTGGAGTTTCCACTCTTCACCAGACATTGGAATATCCATGGGATATCACTCTCGTCAAAAGAATATTCTTCTTTTGGCTTAGAAGACTCCTGATTATTCGGCGTCGTTTTTTTTTGGAAAGATTAACCATAAGGGTATCCTTTTCTTTTGTATTATTGCCAGAATTATTACCAGGATTACCTTTCTTTCCTTTATGCTCTGAGGCAAAAATCATCCCATGTTCACGGGCCAACCTACCATTGGTCTCGGCAGAAACTGCTGCTATAATAAACGAAGCCCAATCTGTGAATTGAAACCCGTGAAGACAGCAATGGATGGTCGCATATTCATCTTGCATGTATCAATTAACGCTGAATCTGGCATACCAGGGCATCTTTAGAGTCGTCTGTCGGAAACGTTCAATGAACGTCCGAGTATCTTCTCTCTCTTTTTGTTTGATTTCTATTAAGGAGGACATGTTCATGTCCATACCTCCTTCATAGAAGCGGAGAGAAACATTGCCTTAAATTCGTCAAAAGATGAAATGCAATTGTCGGATAAACTACGATACCAGTCGTAAGCTGAACTCAAGCACCCTGAACACCCGTTAAAGAGCATCATTTTTCTAGATGTACAGTCATAATATCAAAGTAATTGATATACTGACTAGGAGAAGCCTTTTCATCAAACAAAACCATTGATTGTGGCTTGAATTTCGGTGGAAAGGGTACATCATTCCAATGAGAGGATAAGGTTGCTTAATCCCTAACCTCTGGAGCTGATCCTTGTGCTTCAATACATCAAACTGTACTTTGAGCTCACGTACTGCTTGAATGGCTTCACTGGTTTGAGGAAGCATATTTTTGAATGGTTGTTGGATGTACCGTAACCCCCACCAGAGATGGTACATCTTCTGGAATGATGGGATCTGGAGATGCAGAATTTTGGTTAACAGCAGGCTCTTGAATATTCAAAGGTATATCAGCCCCTTGACTATCTTGAGTTTGTGCTGCTACCTGCACCGGTGTTACTATTGCCGGTTGAACAGCTTGCTGAGCCATTATTATTTGGTGCATGCTTTGCATCATGGTAAGCATATCTTTCAGTGATTGCTCAACGGCAGTGAGACGTTGTTCTGTATTAGCAGATGACGTCTCTGGTTCATCTCCAATAGCGTAGGATTCAACCTCTCTTGACGATACAGAGGGATTAGTATAGAAGTATGAATCGACACTATCAGTTTCGGACTCAAAAGATTGAGTACCCCCAGCTTCTGAATCAGAAGTCTGCAATTGTCTTTGTCTTCTTGATCAAGTATTCTGATATACTCCTTCAAAGGAATCAAGAAGTCTGTTGAATGTTGTTGACCTGGAGTTTGGGACGTGTTCCGTCTAGGACGTCGTCCTCTATTGGTATGAGATGCCATGTTGACTGACGCATATGACAACTCATGTTCTTGGTCATCAGCTTGTTGTTGAGGTGCATTAAAACTTAACCGGTCAAAAACTGATCGTTTAGAAGCCGAATAACAATATTAATTACAATCTGGTAACCTCACAATGATGATTTCTTGTTGGGGGAGTGTCACGGGAGATTGTCTATTTTTACGCTTTTGTATTAGCAATTCACGTAAATCAGAAGGAGTAGAGGGAACTCTTCTTTATTACATTTGGGTAGAAAAATGTTTACTCCCTTATGTATAAAAAGATTACTGGCTGCATTCCAAGAACAAACTGTATATTTTTACGCGCTTGGAGTTGCGTGTGTAAATTCTGAGATTTTTGAGCACGAAGGACTCCATCTTCATTGCGTGTAATTTGTAGGTTTGGTACCTTGCGTACAGCAGTATAAGAAGATTGTTGGTTGAAAACAGAAGTTTTACCAACTATGTTTTATGCTTCTTGCGTGCAGGTACATTCACTTTAAATGCAGAAGCATCATTGTAAATTTTATCTACACTGTCACAGACAGGAGATTTACCTTTACGCATAGAGCGCTAAACATGAGTATCTGCCACGTCATAGACAGAAGATTTTCCTTTACGCGTAGAGGGTAAATTTTGTGTGTCTACCACGTCACAGACGGGAGACTTATTGTTACGCTCAGAACGTAAAGCATTGGAGTCTGCCACGTTATAGACGGGAGACATGTTTTTACGCTCAGAGCATAAAACCTAATTTTTACGTCCAGGGCGTAAAACCTAATTTTTACGCTCAGAGCATAAAACTGGAGAGTCTGCCACGTTACAAACGGGAGACTTGTTTTTACGCGCATGGGTATCACCGAAGTAGAGACTGTCTTATCGCAGATGGGAGCCTCTACAACAGGAGTCGGAAGGATTCCATTGCCTGCAGAGACACTAGGGAGATCCGAGAATGCCTTGGATTTAGGAACCCAAACATTTTGCCTTCCGCATTTTGAACATTGGAGCAGCGAGTGCTACCCCCATTCCGGAGCATTTCTTCGTAGGCAGTCTGGTCGAAGTGCACAACCAGAGTCTTCTTTGTCGATCCGATCGACATCATCGTATTGAGCAATTGCCTCCTCGTCAAAGGAGAAGGTCGTCCCCAGCAGAGTCGCCATTTTGTTTCACTTAACAAAATGCCTAAAAATTGGCTTTTGAAAATAAAATAAGAAAAAGTACAAGAAGTACAAATTGTTTGGGAAGTATTGCTATGGAAGTCTGATCTGAAGGCGATCACTTTGTTCCTTGGACCATACGATGATGATGAAGATCACTGCTAAAAGATGAACAACTGGAAGAACTAAGTCACCAGAATGGTATCGACGCACTTGGGCACTGATGGCGAGGTCGAATGCTTTCCTGCTTTGCTTCACTCTGTTCTGGAAGAAAAGTTGAAGAAGAATGCTCTCGAAAATCAAAGTCTCTGGGCTCTGATTTTCTGTATTCTCTCCTCTGTCCCTGTGTATGTTCCATATAAAAATAAGTCTATTTATAGACTTGGCTTTTTGTGCGTAAAACTCAGCAAAGTCCTGTCTTTACGCTAGTAACTGCCACCCATGACTGAAGTCATACTCTACACACGTTGACACGTGTCCCATTATTTCAATAAGAATAGGATGCACGTACACACGTTCCTCGAGATGTGTGGCATGAAAGCCATATAGGCAAACCACGTTCCAAAGTAGTCAGGAAGGATGGGGCGTAAAAAACAACCCAAATATACTCTGAGCGTAAAGTAGTAGACTAGGCGTAAAATAGCCCTAAAATGGACTCCTCGCATAAAGTGGTTGATAAAACAACCTTGAGCGTAAAAAGTAGCCCAAATAAACTTTATGCACACGTCAACTTTGAGCGTAAAAAGCTCATATAGTATTCATGCGTAAAAGAAGCCATCTTGTGAGCGTAAAATAGCTCAGTCTACATACTAAACGACAATATTGGTTTCTGTGTAAAATAAATCCCTTCGAATTCTGTGTTATACGCTGTCAGTAGATCTTTATGTCAGACCCATTATCACTTTAAATTAAATACATGATTTGACAACCTGTTTCTAGCGTAAAGTAGTTGGCCTGTTCCTGGCGTAAAGTAGCTGACCCGTCCCTGGCGTAGAGTAGTTGGCGTAAAACAGCTCATTTGAGTGTAAAGCTCTATCTCTTTGACTCAGTCTATGAAGCACTTTGTAAAGTTCTATCTCTTTGACTCGGTCTATGAAGTACTTTTTTACGCTCCTACATGCCTGTTGGAGTCCGGACCGTTGTACAATAGGCCCAGAGACATTCGCCGAGCTTCTCATTCCATTCGCGCTTGTTTGAAGACACGAACTTCTTGAGAAGTTTAATGATAGTTTTATTGAAGGCTTATGCTAACCCATTAGCCGCTGGATTATAAGCAGTAGAGGTTATATTCTAGATTTGATTCCTATCGCAGAACCGATAGATTGCATAGCTTGCGAATTGTGGACCATTATCATGGATAATCCTGCGAGGTAGGTCGAAGCGGTAGATAACGTGATATTTGATAAAACTAATCACGTTTGACGCTTTCACTTCGGTGAGCGGTATAGCTTCCGCCCATTTGGAGAAGTAATCGGTTATGGCTAGGATGAACCGATGTCCTCTAGAAGATGGCAGGCTGATTGGGCCTATGACGTCCATGCCCCAGGCTTCAAAAGGCCAAGATGCTGCCGTCGGATGTAGAAACTCCGAAGGTTGATGAATGAAATCGGCGTGGAACTGACAAGCCCTATACTTTTTGTATATTCAACAACATCTGCTATCATCATGGGCCAATAATAACCCATTAGTCTCAGGCGATCTTGTAATTTGAGGCCTGGTTGATGTGCGCCACAAACTCCGTCGTGAGCCTCCCGGAGTGTATGTTTGGCTTCTGTGTCTGATAAATATCGTAATAGTAGCCCGTCGTAAGAGCGTCAGTACAGCATCTTGGTAGCTGTATCGTAGTAAAATATGAGGGATCGCCTTTGGATAGACACTGCTTCCTTTGGGTCCTCAGGAAGGATTCCATAGACGGCGTAGTCTATGAAAGAAAATCTCCAGTCTTTAATGTCGACGTTTGTTTTCGTTGTGTAACTATGATGAATATGCAAGGCATCTTTTACATAGAATAGTTCTTGACCAGACACTGTGATCGACTGTTGAGTATTAGTAGGAACGGTCAGGGAAGCGGCGAGGCCGGCTAAAGCGTCTGCTTTTATATTCTGTAGTCGAGGCACGTGCTCGATGAAGAATCCAGCAAAAGTAGACGCCAACTGGATTGTCGCTTTGTGATAGGGGATGAGATCTTCGTGACAAACTTCATAATTTCCTCGGACCTGACTAACTGTTAGCTTGGAATTGCCGTAAGCTTCTAGATAGTCAACTCCTAGTTGTTTTTCCAGTTGCAGGCCGATTAATAGAGCATTATATTCGGCCACGTTGTTGGTACAGGGTTCCACGAGAGAATATGCATGATGTATAACCAGATGGTCGGGTGACACAAGCATGACGCCTACTCCAGCCATGATATTTCCTTTAGGTCCTGTTCTTGATGCACCGTCAAAGAACATTCACCAAATGGGGATTTCTTCAGTTGCGGTGTTAGACTCCACTACTTCATCGAGGATTTTATCGTAGAGTTTGGAAGATTCTGGCATCGGATGAGCTGCTAGGAAATCAGCTAGCGCTTGGCCTTTTACTACCTTCTGAGGAACGAATAACATATCATATGGAGTCAACAGCATTGCCCATGTAGCTAAACGGGAATTGAGAGAAGCCGATTTAGTCATGAATATTCTGAGAGGATTGACTTTAGATATGATGTGGATAGTCTGCCCAGACACATAGTGGCGTATCTTCTGGATAGCAAATACCAGTGCAAGGCATTCCTTTTCCACATGTGTGTATCTGTGCTCGGCACCCACCATTGTGCGGCTGAGGTAGTAGATTGCCTGTTCATGGCCGCCTTCATTCTTCTTGGCTAATAGGGCACCGAGGGAATGGTCCATAGCACAGACATATAGTAAGAAGGGCTTCCCCATTATTGGAACCACCAAAACTGGAGGGCTTGTGAGATACTTCTTGATGTCGTCAAATGCGCGTTGATATTGTTCAGTCCAGACGAAAGATGTACCTTTCTTCATGAGCTGAGTAAATGGTTGACACCTTCCAGAAAGGTTCAAAATGAATCGTCTGATGTAGGCTAGCCTTTCTTGAAGTCCGTGTAGCTTTTTGAGGTTTTCTGGGGGATACATATCGAGGATAGCCTTCACTTTCTCCGGGTCAATATGTATACCCTTTGAAGTGATGACGAAACCAAGGAACTTGTCGCTGGAGACTCCCAGAAAAGACTTAATTGGATTCATCTTGAGTTGGTGTGCACGTATTAGTTCGAACACCCTCAAGTCTTAGAGGTGGTTGCCTTTGAGATGACTTTTAACTGCGATATCGTCTATGAAGCATTCCATAGTTTTGCGTAAATGATCGCAAAAAATTGTGTTCATAGCTCGCTGGTATGTTGCCCCTACATTTTTTAAACCAAAGGGCATCACCGTATAACAGTATACCCCAAACGATGTTCGAAAAGATTTGTGTTTCTCGTCGTCGGAGAACATCTTGATCTGGTTGTAGCCTGAGAACCCATCCATGAAGGACATCCGTTCGAAGCTGCAAGTATTATCGATCATTACATCGGTGATCGGTAGAGGGAACTTATCTTTCGGGCATGTAGGGTTCAAATTACGGTAATCGATACAGACTCGAACTTTACCGTTCTTTTTCATGACTGACATGATGTTAGCGACCCAGTCAGGGTGTTGTTCTTCGCGAATGAATCCACTTGCAATAAGCTTCTTGACTTCATCCTCGATGGCCTCTATAATATCTGGTCGGAATCGTCGTTGCTGCAGCTTCACTGGCTTAGCTTTAGACGAGATATTTAGGCGATGCATAACAACTTTAGGGTCCAGGTCTGGCATATCTTTATAGCTCCATGCAAAGACATCAATGTATTCTCTTATATGTTGTATAAGAGATTATCGTTTATTGCTAGACAGAATTTTGCTGATGAAGATTGTTTTAAGAGATGATTCATCTCCTAAATTGATTTGGACGACTTCATCTTCAGTAGGTAGTTTACGTTGTTCGAAATGTAACTCCCACCTGGTATCCATCTTTTGAGCCCATTATTCAAGCTTGATCGATTGGATATCGTCTGCAATTTGGTCAACTGATACCATGTTGACGGACAAAGTTGCTTTGAACATGTCTCTAACGCTGGAGTCTGAATCCCAGAGGCAGGAATCAGAAGAATAAGAACAACGATCTGCTTCAATGTCTGATCTTTCAGGAGTTATTGGAGGAGTGACATAACCCAAACCAACGCCATTTTGTTTATAGTAGTTCTCGGATTTATTGGGAGGAGCAAAGTAACGTATTGGCAGCCGTCGTCCCCGGCCGTAGTTTATCCCCTGGTCGCTTTTAATATCATATCCCATGTTCTGGATGATATTCTTGGCCTGCCAACTATATCGAAAGAGTTGCATTTTCCCAGAGTCATAGTCAGCTTCGGTGTTGTGATTAGGTGAAGTAGAGTCCAGAACGAACTTTCCTTCACCAATTATTCGACCGAAGATGATTAATTCTTCATCCTTCTTTCTGGCTGGAACGATGAAGTAGTGGATATCTTCTGGCCAGACTTTTTATGCAGATGAGGCGTAGTGACCGGCATACAGAGGTGTGGACCTATGCCGTTCTCTAGAGCGTATATCGTATCTATATACTGGTTTACAGATTGGTAGACATCGAAGTAATTCAAAGATAAACCGTTACTAAGAAAATACGTAAGTTCTTCTTCAGGGATAACATCATCTGCTGAAGGTACATTATTATGAGTATTGATATACTCATTGAGAGGATCATTACTTGGAAGAGGAGCCACAGTCTTGGCTAAGTTCACCACATAGGATAACTCTTCCGGATTGGGAGGACGGACTTCAACAGGCTCCACCCGAGGTATTTTGCGGAGAGTGATGGTCAATGGTTTGACCTTATCAGGATTCTCTTTTTTTACCTATATTAGGAGAGGCTTTGGAGTACTTTTTGGGGTAGTACGTCCTTTGACTCGAATAATCATAGGACCATTATTGGAGGATGAACTTGCTTCAGCTTCATCGTCAGCTTTGTTGCCGTCACCCTTGGAGGGCTGAGATTGGTAAAGTACCGAATCTCCATAGTAGGCTTCAATGCCCTTAAAAGGATCGACATCGGCAAACTCTGTCTTCACGATGCCATCACTGTTGATGTACTTGAAGCAGTGGTAAAGTGTGGAAGGAACGATCATGTTCTCATGTATCCACGGATGTCTCAACAAGACATTGTAGGATACATTGGCGTCGATTACATAGCAAGAAACCTACGTTCGGAGATCACCAATCTTGCACTTGAGACGGATCTTGCCCAGTGGGTGTCTTCTTCCAGCATTAAAAGCCATGATAGTTGTATTGGTTGCAGATAGCTTGTGCAGAGGGATCCCTAGAATTTGAAGCAAACTTCTAGGAATGATGCTGAGGGAGGGACCTGGATCGATGTGCATCCGATCCACCTTAATCGCCCCGATATACCCTGTATAGTACAGAGGCCTATCATGACGATTATTTTTTAGTAGCATGTCCTCTTGTGAAAAGGTGATGTTGGGCACCACATCCATAGTACTATGGTAGTGGAGACACTAGACAGGGTCTTCAGCGGAGGGCTTTGACTTTAGCGAGATAAGAGTCGGCATGTAGTAATGCCTCACTTAAGGCCTTCCGCGTTTCTTTGGAGAGTCGCAATAGATCGAACAGAGACAACCTGGCAGGTGTATTGGCCAGCTGTGCCAGTATGTCAAATTTGTCAGGCCGATCCATGCCTTCGAAAGCTGGCGCCTTTAGAGACTTTTCAAATTGCGTCTCCTTCTGCTTGGCTTTGTAGGTAGTTGAAGGCTTAGATGGGCCGGCTTCTGAATTTGTGGGGGGCAGCAAGAGCTTGAGAAGGTACTGCTTCTTCTTGTGCAGGGTCATAAGTTCATAGGTAAGCCTTCCCAGATCACGTCTCGCCAGATAGAACTTCGTAAATGGGAGAAGACACCATATGACATGATTTGTTTTTCTTGCCTCGCTTTACTTTGGGAGATACCACCCCCTGCGTCATTTCTTGCACAAGGTCCGGATGGACCCATATGATCTCACCACGTTCAGTTGTGAGTGGCACCAAGGTTGAGTTGTAAGCTGGCGACAGGTTGACGACTACCATTATTGCCTTAGGGATCGGGACTATGCCGTCTGGGACTTCGGTGGGGTAAAAGTCACCAAATTGAAGAGAGATCATGTTAGAAGATACGACCTTGTCTTCATCTTCGAGGTTGATCACTTGGCTGTCGATAAGCTGTTGTATCTTCATCTTCAGGACGATGCATTCCTTGGTAGAGTGGTGAACGTACTGATGATAAACACAGTACTTGGGATCGTTGAGTTGGTTCGCCTTTGCAGGATGTCGTGGTGGAGGCAACGTCAGTTTATTATCCTTTGTCAATGTGTGAAAAATGGTAATAACATCGTCTTCATCAAAGGAGAAAGTCTCCTTAGGTATGTCAGAGGTACCCTGAGAATTGGAAGCTCCCTTGGAAGTGTCGACTTTCAAGACTTCTTTCCCTTTACCTCCACGGACAGGGATAGTTTGAGGATGCTTGACTTTGTCTTCAGATTTGGGTGTTTTCAACCCTAGTAATTCCATAATAGGGACGTCGTTTTCAGCATCATCAGCGGCCCCAATGAAAGCGGACCAAGTATCATACTTATGTATACCTAGACAGAACTTTACTTTAGGAAGGAAGTTATGTCAACAAGTATCCATAAGTTTGAGTCTGGTATACCGAAGGGCATCTTCAACGCTAGCCGCCTGAAGCGTTCGATGAAAGCAATGACAGGCTCAGTTGTAAAACCCCTAAATTTCTACTAATTTTTATTTATTTATTAAATTTGGTACTGAATTAAAATTTTTGTATTGTACGTCGCGTAGTCGTATTGTACGTTGTGCGCAAATGACGTATTTCGTAATTGCTCGTCAAGTACGAATATGGACGAACGTACATATTTTTAGAAAAATATTTTAATTTTAATTTTTATAGTTCAAAATAATTTATATAATAAATACTTTGCTATCATCCAAGAATTGCTAAGTTTGTTCTTTTCATTTTAAAGGCCTTTCAACTACAAATAATAAATAATATTTTTATTGTATACTAGAAAATATATTTATGTAAATCTTATTTGTGCATACATATATCATAATTAATTATTACCTTATTTTTAAGTAAATAGTGTAATTTTTGAAATTATTATTATTAGCATTTTTGGAAAACATATTTTCGAAATATTTGTGACAATTTAAATTTTGATTTGATTCCATGGATACATTTTGTCACGACCCGCACCCACTGTGAGGGTACGAGGACGTAACAACGCCCAGCCTACGCCGCAGTGTCGGCGGTAGAACGCTGTCCTAGGTCATAATATTTAACAGATAAGGGTAATTTACAGTTACACTCCCCGAATGGGGGTGACATAACAGAATATAACTCAACCACATCTAAGGTAGAACATGAAAGGAAAGATAGATAAATATCCAGTAATGAAAACACAGAGATACAACCCAGAGTTCTAAGTGTCTAAATAAGTACATATCTCAGAAATATCCCAGAAATGAACTACAGTGATCCAGAAAGTAAAGACAACCCTAATCTAGAGAAGTATCATCCACTGCTAACAGGTCCAAGTCACTAGTGATGTCTAATGCTGCACCAAGAGGGATAGACACCAGAGCCTTATCATTCACTGTAAAATTTTCAACAGGTCCAGTCAGGACAGGAACGAGCACATCTCATCTAGAAAACCCAAGTAAATGACAGAGAACTATAAAGCAGTTATAGACAGTTGTATTGATGAAAATGACAGTTTAAATTCAGGTGATGGTAAGAAAGATAGATAAAGTGTAAGGAAAGTAAATACTAAACAAGAGAAGAATCATAGCAATGAAGACTGTAAAAATAGAACTAGCTGAACCAGGATAATATGATATAAAGTCCAGGCAATAATGTAGACCAGTGTAAGTCCAGTACAGGATGAATCTCATACAAGATGAATCCAGTAAGGGATGATTCCAGTTATAGTGATCAATGATTCCAGGGTGAGTCCAGCCTATACTCTAGCAGTGTGTTTTAAAATACCGAGATCGACATATAAACGGCTGTGGGTAATCCGGCACACCTCTCACTGATCGGGCGAGAGATGGCTATCATTCCAGTAGATTCCAGTAGGGGTAATTCCAGTAATGGGGTTTGTCTATATGTCTTACTCTAGTATTTCCCCTCCCAGCAAGTGAATCCAGAATTCCGACACAATGATTCAAGATGAGTCCAGCCAAAATATAATGATACCAGTAAATGATTCCAGTAAATAATTCCAGTAATAGAAGCCAGGAATGATGATACCAGTAATAGAGGCCAGAAAATAAATGTGTGTCGTATATATGATTCCAGAATATCCACACGTGTTGTAACAGAGAATCGCATACAACTAACTAGAACTGAAATACAGTAATTGACAAGTAATTGAGAGAACTATCAGAGAATGTACTCGCCTGTATCCTGAGAATCTGGAGAATATATACTGTCCGAGGAGTGGTGTCTGGCTCCTATTAGAACAGCACAAGTCACAACAAGTCCAGAATGGTAATAAGATGCACTACAATACGTTCTACATGAATCTAGGTCAATCTAGACCAAAGTTAACTCTTGGTCAACTCTGGTCAACCCTAGAAGTCAAACTAGGTCAACCAAGTCAAACTAGTCTAATCTAGGTTTAACAATACTATTCTAGGCTTACTAGGCTAATCTAGGCAATACCATGTCAAGCCTACTAATACACACATTGGTATATAGATTATAATCTAATTAGAATGCATATCCTATAGCCACTAAACCACAACATCCCTATATCATATCACATTACAAACACCATATATATAATATATATATATTAAAACTCATATACACATATATAGGAAACTTGTATATATATATATATAACAATGCTTATATATATTTATACATACATAGGAAGTGAGGGTGAAAACACATGAGTACATGTGTTTGTAATATATCATAAGGGTGTGTGATGAGAGGGGCATAGACTAGAACATGTGTGTGTCAAGTGGGTACAAGAGGGTATGTGTGTGTGTGTGTTAGACAGTGTAGGCAGAAGGGTGTGTGAGACATGGCATGAGGTAACCTGTGCACATTGTGACATTGAGTGCAGTGGGTGATATGTGAGGGTCAAAACAGGCAGTCCAATAACCCAGATTTCAGTCCATAATATCAATTCCAGATTTCACATTGAAACCCCCTCCCTTACAACTCAGATTTCAAATACATTATACATTTCAGATATTGGCAGTTCAGTTGTAATGGAAAATAGTGTGTACTTGTGCAAATGGATGTGGTGTAATATACTAGGCATGTGTGTGTAAACATGATTTAAGAACAGTGTATACCTTACACAGGAATTCAATTTGCAGTAAACAATATGGTTCAAAACTATTTCAGGTATTGAATGAATCTAAAACTCAGTTTAAAAACACACCATAGCTAAATCAGTTCACAAGGCTCAACCTCCATTCTCAGAATTGAACTACCAGGTTCAACAGTGAACAACATTGAAATAATGAAAGGGAAATCAGTTTTTTAAATCCAACAATACCTCCAATCTCAGGTTTTATGAAGAGAAATGAACATTCAATAAATCTGTTCACAGTTCAGGTTTTCAGGATTAGACCACCACCATACAGTGATATAGGAAAATAGCATTCTAAGGAATGAAGAACATTTTATTTAACTAGCAGTAAAGAAGGAACCCAATTCCCAGTTTAACAGGAAACATCCCATACATAAATTGAAAAGGAAAGGAAATCAGTCTCAGTATTTAAGAGACTAATTTCTCAGGAATCAGGGAAACAAACAGTGAAACAGTGAGCTATTATCAGTGTATTCACAGGTTTATGAAACTTTGACAGGAAAAATAGTGTGCTAAACAATGTGTGTGTGTATAACATGTGTGAATGTAAGAATGTGTGGGTGAAACTGTGAAGTGCTAGCATAGACATGTGAGTGTGGGAATACAAGAGTGAAGTGGGGGTCCATTTCAGCTTGTGTGTGGGTGTCAAAATGACAGTTGTGTCAAAAGAGGGTGTGAAGATTAGGAGATAGGAGTGTGTGGCTTAAATCTCAGGTTTTATGTCAGGAAATACAGTGAGCTATTTCACATACCTACATTACATTCTCAGAAAACTTATTCAAATATCAAATTAAAACTCAAAACTGGGAAAATATAAGAAAACAGTGTAACAGTAAATGAGTGTCATGTGTGAGGGAATATGTGGCTTGTGTCTATGTTCAGGAAAGCATAGCATGGGTTCATTTCAGTTTTAAATCCCAACTGAATCTCAGGAACTCTCAGGAAATGGCAGTTTACTAATCAAAACAAATTCGATTCCCATCATCCCATTGATACCAATCCATTCAACAATCAAAAGAACAAATTCGAATTTAAAAGCCCAACAAAAATCAGTAAACAGGCTTATAGTAGACTAATACTCATGTAGAAGAATCTAAACATAGGTTAATAAACTTCAAAATCAGTTTTGGGAGCAATGAAGTTCAAAAATCTGATTATTCGAGCCTGTGTATCAGTCCACATACAACACGCAGTCCAAAATCCTGTTTACTTGATAACAAACTGTTCTAATCATGAAAACCTATCTACCTGTAGTTAATACACATGTGCATATGAATATACATGTAAATTGAATATCAAAAATTGGTTAAAATGGGATTAACAGCAGGGAAAATACTGAAAAAAAACAATGTATCAGCCATCATGCCATTTCAACCCAATTCGAGCCACAATATTCCATCAAAACTAATCTAACATGTAAACCTAGTCTAACATAGATTATACATGATATATAGGATCTAATTACCAAATAAAATCATGAATTAAAACATTAATAATTAATTACAACACAGAACACAAACTCAGAACATACCCACACACAGTGTATCCCCGTGCACACGAAAATACGTGTCCGACACGACACGAGGATTTGTGAAACTTTGCGAGCCTCGTGTCAGGCAGTGCTCCAATACGTGTGTCAATTTTCTCGTGTCGAGGTGGCGTATCCTGCGCGCAGTAGCCCCCGAGTAGCAGGGGAGCTACACTGCCGCGCGCACGCACCCGCACCCGCACCCGCGTGTTCCCGTGTCCTCCACGACTCGACACGACACGCAAACCACATCAAGACACTAGAAACCTATAAGCAAGACCAAAAACCTAATTTCTATTCAAAAACATTTCTAAAACTCAACCGAAATGTCCTTTGGGGCATTTCGTCGAACACATGCACCTTGTCACTGATACGTGTCCAAATAGGACACGAATTGGACACAAAATTTAGGGTTAGCTATTCCCATAGTTAGGTTAGGGCTAGGGCATCCTAGTAATGACTTTTAACATAATCTAAATGCAATAGAAGGAGATATACCTATAGGTGAACAATGGTTCAAAATCCCCAAATGGGAAGAGCTCCACAACCCACCAAACTTCCTCAAATTGTGTGTTCCCTGAAAATACTCATCAACAACAGCAAGAATACTAACATTAGGTCCTAATGCAATTTGTTTGAAGGAATTTGGAGAAGAAATGGATTTTCTAAGGATTTACAAAGATGGGGACTCACCTCTTCCAAATGGCAAAGTTTCCTACAGAGGCAACCCTAATTTTAAGAGGATATAAATAGGGGGGGCTGACCATAGTGGCTGGTCATATTTTCTAGGGTTAGGGCTTGGTTCAATGGGTATGGGCTATGGGCCATTAAGCCTATTAGTCATAAAATGACTTGTGACTTCACAAGCCATTTCTTAATCAAACTAGCTCCTATTTTCACCAAACTAATCCCAATGAGTCAAAACTCACTAACTTAAGTCAACCTAGGTTTTCAAATCCTAAACACTTAGTCATGACCTAGGTTAGCCACTAGGTTAGTCTACAAGGTCAACATAAGTCAAAGTCTCTAAACCACCAAAATCAATTATTCTAAAATAACTAAAAAATCACATTAATTATAAATAATAATAATAATTCAAATTAAATTCTAAAATTTTGAAAATGACCAAAATAGTGTTACAATCCTACCTACCTTAGAAAAATTTCGTCCTCGAAATTAAGATGATCGTACCCCTTCTAGGTCAAACCCCCACAATCAAAGTCTCAGAAACCTATTTAAATCAATCAGTTGGAAAATATAACCTATGGGGTCATGGCATGTAATATCAGTCTGGGATCTCATCTAGTTACACCAACCATGCTACAGTACTAGGCAATCACAAGGTATCAAAACATACAAGCAAGGGATGCATCAGAATTCTCAAAAAAAAAATACTAAGGTTAGGTCAAAACTCACCTCCAGCTAGGTCTGAGAACCAGAACTCCCTCCTGGATGCAGGGCCCTGGTTGGGGCAGGTATAGCAGGGCAGTGCTGCACCCAGTGTGCAGCTGAACCACAGATTAGGCACAATCCTAGTCTTTTTCTACAGTTGTTCCACTTGTGTCCAGACTTCTTGCAGTAGGCACAGATAGGCTCTGGCTCAGCTGGCCTCTACGGGACATGAGACTGGGCTGGGTATGATGATATAGGCTGGATAAATGGGTACTCCTCAAACTCAAGGTAGGAATGGGTACTGCTCCTCGCCCTCTTGGAGCTAGGCTCTCCTCCTAGAAGCACAGAGTCCCGTAGACGTAGCAACCTCTGGATTTTCTCCCTCATGGCCTCCTCATGAACTCTCTGTGACTCCATCAACCTTTCTTGGAAAAATGCAAACACCTGGGCTGCGTCAAGTAGCAAACCCCCGGGTGGTACAGTATGGAGTACAGAGGGTAGGAAAGGGCTCTCGGTCTCAGGCAAATCCGCAGCTCTCTCCTGAATGACAGGAGATGAAGGAAGACTCTCTGGCGAGGCTACCACCATCTCCTCAATGGCAGGAGGTGCCACCACCCCCTGATCAGATAGCGGGATAACTACCTCCTGAACAGTAGGAGGTGGAGGCACACTCTCAGTAGCTGCAGCTGCTCTCAGGCGACGGGCTCGGGTCATGGGTGCCATACTGAAAGAAAAAGAAAAGAAAAGAAAAATAAATCAATCATCAAGGTTGAAAACTAGTAAATATCAACAAAGGAGAACTAGCTACAAGAATCACTATTTAAAGCCAGGCTATACTATCATTCCTAAGACAAGGGCCTAATCACAAGTCATCAAATTATCACACTAAGAAAGAACTACATATGCATAAGCTCTATAAAGCTAAAAAGATCTCTACTCCCAAATTATTTGATGATGGAAACAATTTATAATAACTGGAATGAAGATAGAGACGATATATTTAAGAACCTTTCCAAGATACAATATGATAATCATATGCGTCTGTCCAAAAATCATGATACTCAGAATCCCCGCCACGCTAGTAAGCAAGGCTGCGATAAACGGTAGAGTCCATAACAGGGGCATGCACCTCTATAATCATGTCGTCTGGAATTCTCGCTATGCCGACTAGTATAGCTACGAGAAATTCCAAATCTCATAACCAAGATGCGTACATCCGAAGTCAGGTCTCCATGTTTCTGCCACGCCAGCTAATATAGCTGCGGTAAACTCTAGGTTCCATAACCAAGTAGATGTTTTACCATCCCTGTATTCCCGTCGACATATGTTATCAGAAAAATATCGTAACTCAGGCCATAAAAAATTCATCTCGATAGGAAAATCAAATCAACAACGATCCAACAAAATCAAATTCAATAATCAAGGAATGAGAGCAACAAAGCAAGGGAAATGATTTAAATTGAAGTTTAAATAAGATTCTCAAGGGTCGTCCCAGGAATCTTTCAAGGAATCCTAACTGTGATTGAGTACCTTCAAAATATATATCCTAATCCTACTGCAGGCTGTAGTGATACTCTAGTGCGAATACCACTACATAAACTCGACCTGCATGGGCCACCACTAAAAACGTGTCACGACCCGCACCCACTGTGAGGGTACGAGGACGTAACAACGCCCAGCCTATACCGCAGTATCGGCGGTAGAATGCTGTCCTAGGTCATAATATCTAACAGATAAGGGTAATTTACAGTTATACTCCCCGAACAGGGGTGACATAACAGAATATAACTCAACCACATCTAAGGTAGAACATGAAAGGAAAGATAGATAAATATCCAGAAATGAAAACACAGAGATACAACCCAAAGTTCTAAGTGTCTAAATAAGTACATATCTCAGAAATATCCCAGAAATGAACTACAGTGATCCAGAAAGTAAAGACAACCCTAATCTAGAGAAGTATCATCCACTGCTAGCAGGTCCAAGTCACTAGTGATGTCTAATGCTACACCAAGAGGGATAGACACCAGAGCCTCATCATTCACTGTAAAATTTTCAACAGGTCCAGTCAGGACAGGAACGAGCACATCTCATCTAGAAAACCCAAGTAAATGACAGAGAACTATAAAGCAGTTATAGACAGTTGTATTGATGAAAATGACAGTTTATATTCCGGTGATGGTAAGAAAGACAGATAAAGTGCAAGGAAAGTAAATACTAAACAAGAGAAGAATCATAGCAATGAAGAATGTAAAAATAGAACTGGCTGAACCAGGGTAATATGATATAAAGTCCAGGCAACAATGTAGACCAGTGTAACTCCAATGTAAGTCCAGTACAGGATAAATCTTATACAAGATGAATTCAGTAAGGGATGATTCCAGTTATAGTGATCAATGATTCCAGGGTGAGTCCAGCCTATACTCTAGCAGTGTGTTTTAAAATACCGAGATCGACATGTAAATGGCTGTGGGTAATCCGGTACACCTCTCACTGATCAGGCGAGAGATGGCTATCATTCTAGTAGATTCCAGTAGGGGTGATTCCAGTAATGGGGTATGTCTACATGTCTTTCTCTAGTATTTCCCCTCCCAGCAAGTGAATCCAGAATTCCGACACAATGATTCAAGATGAGTCCAGCCAAAATATAATGATACCAGTAAATGATTCCAGTAAATGATTCCAGTAATAGAAGCCAGGAATGATGATACCAGTAATAGAGGCCAGAAAATAAATGTGTGTCGTATACATGAATCCAGAATATCCACACGTGTTGTAACAGAGAATCGCATACAACTAACTAGAACTGAAATACAGTAATTGACATGTAATTGAGAGAACTATCAGAGAATGTACTCGCCTGTATCCTGAGAATCTGGAGAATATATACTGTCCGAGGAGTGGTGTCTGGCTCCTATTAGAACAGCACAAGTCACAACAAGTCCAGAATGGTAATAAGATGCACTACAATGCGTTCTACATGAATCTAGGTCAATCTAGACCAAAGTCAACTCTTGGTCAACTCTGGTCAACCCTAGAAGTCAAGCTAGGTCAACCAAGTCAAACTAGTCTAATCTAGGTTTAACAAGACTATTCTAGGCTTACTAGGCTAATCTAGGCAATACCATGTTGTAGAAGCATGGAAAATATCAGAATAATGGTCCATGCGGCTCCGGATACGAAACCTATGCGGCTCATATGGGGGCTGTCTTATACAGTTCAAAGGAAGACTCTCTGTCTCATGCGGCTCGAGAGTGCATGCGGTTCAGCAGGAATATACGGCTCGATCCATGCCACGTGTTCCCCTGAGATCCTTCCCTACAGCTGGCCCTTTGAATAGTGGCCTCATTTAATGCTCTGACACGATTTGACGACTGTGGCGGCTCTGGCATAAAGTGTCATAATGACTCTGCCATAATGACAGACTCTTGGGAAAGGAAGAAGATCTCTGACCCGATCCGTCAGAAATCCTAGGTAGCCACGTAGCAAATCTCATGCAGCTTAAATAGAGAACAGCTTCATGCGGCTCACGGAGAAGTCATCCTATATGACTAGCAGAAATCAGCCATATGCGGCCCACTGAGAGCTCAGCCCCTACGGCTCAATACAACGCTAGCTCATGCGGCTCGTAAAGACTATGCATATGCGGCTCATTGAGAGTTCGTTCCCTGCGGTCCAATGAAGCATTGTCCTATACGGCTCACGAAGAGTATCTCCCTGCGGTTCAAGTGTTGCCCATCCTATGCGGCCTTGGCAAGACCCACAATCAAAACACGTAGCATCGGATCAATCGACGATTTAACCGAATCTCAACAAATATATCTGACATCATCATCATAATTACTGAGATCAAGGCATATCATTTATCGTCAAGCCAATGGGACACGTGGCGAGCAATCGGGCATTGGTATAATCAATCATGAAGATTTAAAGCAATCAACATTAATTGCTCATAAGATTCGGTGCTATCCTCATTAATGGCCGAGATTCATTGTAATCAGGACCTAGGGTTCAGATAGATTGAAGGAGCGCCGACATTCCAAAACAATGATCATTAGCAAACCCTAATGGTCATACCCCACTCTTATAAATAGCCAGCATCATTTCTTTGCACAGGGGCCGGCAACAAAAAAGAATAAAAATATACAGAGTCAGAGAGAGAATACACAGAGAGAGAGAGAGAAGCCAGGAGAGCAACAGAGGAGCAAAAAGAGCACTTCTTCGTCAACGCCAACCATCTTTTCACAAGAAGCCAAGGCTGCATACCGATCGTCCAAGGAGTAAGGCAGGACTGCCGTCGTCTTTCCGAGCCTCTATCGTCACCTCCCAGAATCTAAAATAAACAATTGTACTTAGATTGCTGTACCTAGGTTTTCGTCCCTAGGCTTTATTTTTACAAGCGAGTTTGTATTGTGAGTCTAAATTCAGTCCTCCGATAATTGTTCTGTACTTTTACAATCAATGGCAAACACGATGGCGACTCTGCTGGGGACAAACTTCTCCACGGCTGAGGAGTTGGTGACGCAATCGGATGCAGCCAAAAACGCCAACCATCTTTTCACAAGGAGCCAAGGCTGCATACCGATCGTCCAAGGAGTAAGGCAGGGCTGCCGTCGCCTTCCCGAGCCTCTATCGTCACCCCCCAGAATCTAAAATAAATAATTGTACTTAGATTGCTGTACCTAGGTTTTCGTCCCTAGGCTTTCTTTGTACAAGCGAGTTTGTATTGTGAGTCTAAGTTCAGTCCTCCGATAATTGTTCTGTACTTTTACAATCAATAGCAAACACGATGGCGACTCTGCTGGGGACAAACTTCTCCACGGCTGAGGAGTTGGTAACGCAATCGGATGCAGCCAAACTTGGCTCCACGCAACAAAAGATGGTCGTCCGCTTCGACCAACAAGCGTTTGAAGAGATGCTCTCCGAAGGAAGCGCTGGCCCGGTCCAGAAGCGCACCCGCACGATGAAGGCTCGCAAAGAGTGGAGGCCAAAATCATTTGCTCCTCCCTAAGCCTCCGACGGTGTAACCTCTGTTGCTCAAGACGGTGAGAAGGACTCTTCTGCAGCCCCTCTTCAGACCGTAGACAACTCTGCTGTCTCTAAGTCCGGCAGAAGAAAACACTATGATGCTGGACTTGCAGAGGCAAAGAGGAACTCTACGTGAACTGAGCCGCATAGGGGTGCTAGCCGAGTGAAAAAGGCTCATGCGACCACAGTCGCTAGCCGTATGAAGAAGAATCAGGCGGTCACATCTGGCAGCCGTATAGTTTATGCAACTACAGTCGCCAATCACATGGATGAAACACATGAGGCTACAGGAGGCAGCCGCTTGCAGAAAACCCATGCGGCCACTATTGCCAACCGCATGCGGCCAGCCTGCACGGTCGTGACTCCTAGCCGCCCAAAGATAACTCATCCGACAGCAGAAGATGACCGCATACAGACAGCCTGCACGATACCCAACTCTAGCAGCATAGCGTCCGTTCCACGCTTCTCTCGATCGGTCTTCGACCGTCTCTCATACGGTCCCGACCCTGATGATTCTCTGTATGATAAGCCAGACTCTGTGGCACTCAACTTGGACTCCTCCTATTACGCACCCACAAGTGCTAAAAGAAGGAAGTCTAGGGCAGCACGGGCTCATCGAACCCAGTCAGCTGTCCCAACCTCTGACTATCGGAGCGTCCCATTGACTATCACACGGGCCTCGGATGGAAAGTTGTATACAACTGCTCAAGTCCAGCCCCCCGCGGCGAACAGACAGAGTGGTTCCTCTGACCTGCGGGAGACGATCCTCCACAAACGCAAGGAAAGAGAAGGAGTGTCGGTGTGTAAAGAGTCCTCGCTTGGGCATCGCTGTACCCAAATCATCGTCAATTGCTGCGGCAACAACGCGACAATGACGGAAGCTCGGCCATCCGCCTTCCAAAGGCTACAGCACCCGAACTCAGAAGAAGAGGCACCTCCTGTTGTCTCCTACAATTCTGCTCAAAAAGTTCCCGTCGAAGAGAGAAGGAAGAAAACGAGCGTCTCCAGTCCGAAGATATCAACCACTACAACTAAGAAACTATCGTCTAAACGGTTGCCCTCCACTGGTGTATTCCAACACACCCGTTCAAAGACGAAATTTTCCGCGATAGAAAATTCATCATCTACATCGCTGGGGGTGGAAGGAGCTGGGGGTAGCACTCCTCCGAACATCCGTAACAATCTGATGTTCCAAGGAACCGAGTCCGCACAAACAACTCTTCCATCAGGAGCAACGGACGCTGATGCCCCCGAGGACATCCGTAACTCTCAAGATAAGGCAAGCTCTGAAGCTGGGGATACCATTCCCTCCGAGTCCGAGCCCGAAGAGAACATTCCCACCTATCCCGATGACTTCTCGGTACATGGGTACGACTCAGAGGGCACATCCTCCACCGTTCCTTCCGTCACTCCTCACGTAAGAACGGTGTTCATGGCGGACAGCGATCAAGGTGGTTCCAGCGATCGCCAGCGCATCGACAGTCTCGAAGCCATATTGCTTGCTTTGGTCAAGTCTGTAGACGAAATTAAAGCGGCCCTGCCCACTCTACAAGGAGGAGCACCTGGTCAAACAAATACGGGCCCCGCGGTCAATGTAGATTCGAACTCAGCGGCACCAAACCAGGGCAATAATCCTCCCGAAATAACAGCCCCCGCCGCGACAGATGAGACCCGAGAAGTAAGAAGAGAGGTCCAGGAGCTCCGTGCCATGTTTCATGCCCGAGAAAACGCTCAAGATCTCATAATACGGCAACCATATCCTGCTGAGTGGAGAGATGTGCCATTCCTACCAAGATATAAGCCGTTCAACATCAACCCGTATGATGGCAAAACCTCAGCAAGTCGATACATCACTTACTTTGAGGTCACCACCGACCATCTGTCCCATGAAGATGCGATCCTCACACGGTTATTCATTGGAGCATTGGAAGGAGTCGCCTTTGATTGGTACCGCAATCTACCGGACAGCTGCATCCATTCCTTCGCCGGCTTCAAGCGCATGTTCTTGGAACGATTCTATGAAGTAGGACAAGACATCACTATGTCCACTCTCATGGACGTCGTCCAAGGGGAGAAGGAGCTAACAAGGAACTACATCGAGCGGTTCCGCCAGACCGCCATGAAGCTGCCTTCCGGAAATCCGGATTCTTCTTTGATCGAAATCTGCCAAAAGAGACTGCTCCCAACGATCAGTCTCTGGATGGGCGAGAGTCAATTCAAAGATTGGAAGGCGTTCATCAACAGCGCCACAAGTGCTGAAGAACGACTGAAGAAGGCCCGCCAACTGGGGTTACACATCTCAGAAGGAGAAAACAAGGGCAAGCGTCTCAACAACGATAATGGGGGTAACCCCTCCAACAATCGAGACAGCAAGGGAAAACAGGCTATGGTGGCCGACACGGCCCAAAAGCCCGAGCCACAGCCAGCAGACAAGCAATGGCCTCAGATCACTTACTCTTTCGAAGACGGCCACGTCAAGCCTATCTTAGACATGCTTATACAAGGAGGTTGAATTCAGCTTCCTCCACCAAGACGGGAACCTCGGCCGGCTAATTTGGAGAACCCGAAGTTCTGCCATTACCACCGTTATGTATACCACGCTACACATGACTGCTACCAACTAAAACGGTACATCCAAAGCCTCATCGATTCGAACGCTCTGGCCATCGACTTCGAAGAGGTAACCGTAGCAACCAATATGGTGTCCGTACAATTTGGCAACTTCCCTCCAACGGAGACCCAAGACGGGGTAATTCCCGTCCCTCTCGCGATAATGGAGATTACCAATCTTCCCCCGCCCAGAGAACAAGCTGCTGGTCTAGTACCTCTCACCACCTCAAGAGGAGAGGTCATGTGGGTCCATCCAGACTTGGTGTCAGAAGTAACTCGGCCCACACCATCTCCCACCAACAAAAAGAGTGGAAAAATTAAGACCTGCCGTACAATTTCAGCAGACAACGAGGAAGCTACAGCCGTCGTCACGCGGTCCGGAGCGCAATCCCAACCTGTGGTTGATAGTCCAGCTGAAAATCATCAACCCACTATAACTGATGCTCTGGGACCGGCTCATCCTTCGACGACCGACAAGCCTAGGCCGAAGGAGACTCGCTTCGACAAATCTCTCCGAAAGGATGCAGCCCAAGGGCTAGAGAGGCCCTACAACTTTGACATCTTAGCACAATTGGCTAACACTCCGGCCAAATTGTCATTATATGAACTCCTGAGGCTCTCCAAAGACGTTCGTATTGCATTGAGCGAAGCACTCCAAAATGCCGATGCCTATCTCGCTCAATCTAACCTCACTGGGGAGGACTCAACCATGGATCTCCAAGATAGTGCCTATACGGGAGCAATGCCCAACATCGTCTTTACTCCGTAGGACATGCTCATCAAAACCAACCTACATGATCGCCCGCTATACTACACGGGATACATCGGCGATGTGAAAGTGGATCGGATGCACATCGATCCTGGCTCTTCCATAAGCATTATCCCGAAAGGTCTGCTACATCATCTCCGCATCCCAATGCATCGCCTAACACCTACAAGCACCGCCATCAGCGGTTTCAATTCGGGCAGGAGCTACCCTATCGGGAAGATTCGTCTGAAGTGTCAGATTGGCGATCTCCAATCCGAGGTCACCTGCTACGTCATAGATGCAGACACTTCTTACAACATCCTCTTGGGGCGCCCATGGATACACGATTATATGATCGTGCCTTCCATGCTACACCAGTGCTTCAAATATGTTGACAAACACGGCTTCGTGAAGACAGAGTTTGCTGACATCGATCCCTTCAAAGGGGTCGAATCTTACTACTCGGACTTCTGTTTATACGAAAAGTCGAAGAGGCACCTGGATGAAGGAGATGCACAAGCTCATACTGAGACAACCACGGGATCAGAAGGACCCCTGACGATCCACCTCCAAGCTCGCAAACCAGGCAAGTCTGCACCCCTCACCGCCACTCTGCGGAAGGACGCGATCAGCCTCTCGGCGCAAGAGGAGCAGATGACAATCCGGCTGCCGAGATCCGGCCAAGTACCGAGACCCACAACGGAGCTACTAACAATCAGATTACCAAGAGTCAGTCAACCACATACAGGGAAGCTCAACCCCTCGGACAGGCCATTGACAATACGCCTTCCCAAGAAAGGTTGTCGCCTCGATGCAAGGTCTGACACTTCCAGCGAACCAGCCACTCCTCACTCCACATCGAATGCCAAACTGGGGGTCGCCAGTCTGCCAACTACCCCATGCTCTGCTCCATTAACTGGACCACTGACAATCAAGCTTCCTAGGTCGTCCTCTCAGTCTTCGTTCACACAGGGGCTAGTCGAAGAGGAACCGGAACTAGCCAAGTATGTGGCCGCCCACACTAATGTCCCCTCCGCTGATGATGTAATCCCCCTAAAAAAGATACCTTACTTCATCAATAAAGGGTTATCTTTGAACTACATCGAGCTCAATGAGCTATGTACGATGTATGCTATGGAACACGGCATAGGCGCTCACCTACACACACAGGTGACAAATGTGTACACCGCAATCCAGCTTACTCCAGTAGAAGACGCCTACCGAATACACAAGGGAGGGGATCATCCAGTCATCTTCGGCCGGACGAACAACCCTCATCCCCGTACCATAGAAGAAGACGACCTCGGGTCAGATGCCGGAAGACTGCCTCTGTATCTCTATAGCCCTCAATCCAAGTATCTCATGCAGAAACAGGGGTATGATCTAGAGACTACGCCAGGATTGAACTATGACACTGGACGACGATTACCTTTGAAGCCGCCAGCCCCGGCGGGCAAACCATGGAACTACTATAACAAAACTCGATGCGGGTTAGGGTATGTAACGCCTACTACGACCCCGAAAAGTTCAGATAAAGAATGCGACTGGCAGTCGCATTCAACCGGATCGCCAACTTTCGACTCAGATACCAACATCGGAGATGTGTTCAGGCAAGTCGTGCCAGTCAACATGACGTTCGTCGACGCTTACGAGGAAGACGAAGACATCCCCAAAATCCTCGAGCTAGAGCCTTGGGCCCAGCAATTAGACGCGCAATAGGAAAAGCGATTCGAACTGAGAGAACCTCCTACTGAAGATAAGGTCATACAAGTGGATCTCGGCAGCGAATCTTCTCCAAAATCGATCTTCATCAGTGAAAGCCTAACCAACGAAGAACGGGAGTCACTGTTAGAACTTGTCAGGGAGTACATTGATGTGTTCGCTTGGAGCTATGAAGACATGCCAGGGTTAAATCCTGACATCGCTCTTCATAAACTCAATATTCGGCCAGATGCGAAGCCAGTCAAACAACAACAGCGACGCTTTCGTCCAAGCATCATGGACGCGATCGAAGCTGAAGTCAACAAACTAATAGCCAGCGGCTTCATTTATGAGGAGCAACATCCCGATTGGGCCGCCAATATAGTACCTGTCCTCAAGAAGAATGGGAAAATTCGAATCTGCATCGACTTCCACAATCTGAACGAGGCATGCCCCAAAGATGAATTCCCCCTTCCTATCACAGACATCATGATCGACAATACCTGCGGCTTTGAGCACATGTCATTCATGGATGGCTTCTCGGGATACAACCAAATCAAGATGTCTCCCGACGACGAAAAGCATATATCATTCCGAACACCGATTGGCACGTACTGCTACACAGTCATGCCTTTCGGTTTAAAGAATGCTGGCGCCATAAATCAAAGAGCTATGAGCATCATCTTCAGAGACCACTTACGCAAGACGGTGGAGTGCTATGTTGATGATATAGCCGTCAAGAGCCATAGCAAAGGAAACCATCTGCAGGATCTAAGGACGGTATTCGACCTAATGCGGACGCACAATTTGAAGATGAACCCTACGAAGTCCTTCCTGGGCATATCTAGCGGGAAGTTCTTAGGCTTCATCATCACTGCAAAGGGTATCCATGTAGACCCCGAGAAGACAAAAGCAATCATGGAGATGGGTCCCCCGAGAAATCTCCGCGAACTCAGAGGCCTTCAGGGAAGGCTAGCTTACATCAGAAGGTTCATTTCCAACCTCTCCGGGCGATGCCGGCCATTTATGCACCTCATGAAGAAAGGAGTCTCATTCGTATGGGACGAAAAATGCCAGCGTGCTTTCGATAGCATCAAAGAATATCTGTCAAATCCTCCGGTCTTGGTAGCCCCAGTCCCTGGAAAACTATTTCTGCTCTATGTATGAGCAATGGAACACTCCCTCGGTGCTCTGCTGGCACAGAATAACGATATAGGCCATGAACAGGCCATATATTACCTCAGCCGAATGATGATTGGACCAGAGCACCGATACACCGCTGTGGAAAAGGAATGCCTCGCTCTGGTGTTCGCCATTCAAAAAATGCGGCATTATGTCATCGGACAAACGATACATGTGATCTCACGAGTTAACCCTCTCAGGGTCCTCATGACTAAACCAGGGGCACTCAGTTCTCGCCTCGCTACATGGGCAATACTGCTGTCCTCTTATCATATGATCTTCGTCCCCCAAAAGGCAGTCAAAGGTCAAGCCCTGGCAGATTTCTTGGCAGCCCACCCAGGCTCGGAGTCCTCCAGGATATACGAAGAGATCCCAGATGAGGTCGTCGACTCGCATACAACCTTCCACGAAAATATATGGCGAATGTTCTTCGACGGTGCTTCGAGAACCGGACCTAAAGGCAATATAGTCGTCGGAGTCGGAGTAGTACTAATCTCTCCTTCCGGATTGGTGATTAACCACACTTATTCCCTCACTGAACCCTGTTCTAACAATGTGGCCGAGTACAACGCTCTGGTCATTGGCCTCCAACTTGCAAAAGAGCTGGGGGTAGAATACCTTGAAGCGTACGGCGATTCCCAACTAATCGTCAATCAGATCCGGGGTTCGTACGAGGTATGCCATGAAGACATGATCCCTTATCATCAAATAGCGATCAATATCATCTCGGCATTTGAGGGGTTCTTCATCGAGCACGTCTCCAGACTCCGAAATATTAAAGCCGATGCCCTAGCTGGTCTCGCCGCTTCCCTAGCAGTTCCGAATTATAATCGGCAATCAGTGGAAGTGATAGGCCATGAACTGGTCTGTCCCAAAAACAATGTGCAATTCGTCGCAAGTTATTCCGCACAGACGATCGATGACGCCCCAGATTGGAGACAACCATTCATCGACTTCGTCGTCTACGACATCCTGCCTGAGAACCCAAAGGAAGCTACTTCCATCAGAAGGCGTTCCCTCAGATTCTTCTACGATACAGAGACGAAAATGCTGTATCGCCGCTCCTACGACGGATTACTGCTTCGGTGTTTGTCAAATGCAGAAGCCAAAGAAGCCGTACGAGAAACCCATGACGGTATTTGCGGGCCCCACCAGCCCGGCCCGAAACTGCAAGACCGCCTTCGCCGAATGGGCTACTATTGGCCCACAATGGTGGCAGACGCGATAGATTATGCTAGAAAGTGCAAAGCTTGCCAAGTCCACGCGGACTTCATCTACCAACCCTCTGAATTTTTACATCCGACAGTGGCGTCCTGGCCATTCGAAGCATGGGGAATGGATATCATTGGTCCAATCACCCCACCTTCCTCCCGAGGACATCGCTTCATACTTGCGATCACTGATTACTTCTCTAAATGGGCAGAAGCTGTCCCACTCGCAGAAGTCAAGACTTCAAACGTGATCAGCTTCCTTAAACACCACGTCATCTACCGCTTTGGACTGCCCCGAAGGATCATCCATGATAATGGTCCACAGTTTACAAGCCACACATTCTATCGGTTTTGCGATAAGCACCGTATTCAGAATATCGCCTCGACGCCGTACAACCTGGCAGCAAATGGGTTAGCAGAGGCGTTCAACAAAACAATCATCAAACTTCTCAAGAAGTTTGTCTCCTCCAACAAATGTGACTGGAACGACAAGCTCGACGAGTGCTTATGGGCTTACCGCACCACGGTCCGAATAGCCACCGGAAATACACCGTTCTCCCTGGTATACGGAAGTGAGGCAGTCCTCCCCTTGGAGACACAGATCCCCTCACTACGTGTCGCCCTCACACACCAATTGACAACCGATGATAACTATCGACGTCGACCGCAAGAGTTAGAGGCCTTAGATGAAAAGTGCCTCCTAGCTCAGCAAAGGATCGAGCTATACCAAGCACGCATCTCAGGAGCCTTCAACAAGAAGGTCAAAATCAGAACATTCCAGGTAGGCGATCTCGTCTTGGCAGTCCGGAGGCCAATGGTCATGACTCACAAGACCACCGGCAAACTCCAGCCAAAGTGGGAGGGCCCATTTATCATTGAGACGGTATTCTCCAACGGTGCTTACCGCCTTGCAAAGCAAAACGGAGACTTGCTCATGCTGCCCGTCAACGACAAATTCCTGAAGAAATATTATGTCTAAACGACATTCCCTACAAGTTCATCGAGTCATGTACCCGCTGGTACCACTGAACTCACACCCTCAGTATTTTAGATTATCGAGTCATGTACCAGCTGGTACCACTGAACTCACATCCTCAGCATTTCAGATTATCGAGTCATGTACCAGCTGGTACCACTGAACTCACACCCTCAGTATTTCAGATTATCGAGTCATGTACCAGCTGGTACCACTGAACTCATACCCTAAGCATTTCAGATTATCGAGTCATGTACCAGTTGGTACCACTGAACTCATACCCTCAGCATTTCAGATTATCGAGTCATGTACCAGCTGGTACCACTGAACTCACACCCACAACATTTCAAGATTATCGAGTCATGTACCTGCTGGTGCCCCTGAACTCACCCCTACATCCCCTTTAGATTATCGAGTCATGTACCCGCTGGTGCCGCAGGACTCCCACTTTCTCAATATGTTAATTTACCGAGTTATGTACCCGCTGGTGCCTCTGAACTCATATTTCGATCACTCTTTCAGATAGTAAGTCACGTATGATTATACCTCTGAACTTGCTTCCCTGGAAGAGATCCTCCCTCATGATCCAATACCCGCACTCCCAGTGCACAAAAAGGGTAATCGATCCACAAATTTTCGAAAACGGACATGTCCTCATTACCTCTGAATCGTTTTCACTTCCACCAAAAACAAACCGCCCCTCACATAGAACTTCCACGTTCTCCTACCTCTGAGTCGTTCTATGTACTCCCTCTTCATTGAGCCCACTCCTGCCATGTCATCATTACCTCTGAGTGGGAAGGCTCCGTCGAAGAACCCTTCATGCTTGCCATGTCCACATTACCTCTGAGCAAGTATGTCGGTCACCTTTCGACCTATTATCTGTACCCACAACCGGAGTACGACAAGGATAATAGGTCCACAAATGTCCGTTGTTGACCACGAATATCCCCCGTGAAACCTCTCCTGCCATGTCCTCACTACCTCTGAGCAGGAAGGTTCCACGGTAAAACCCTCATGCCTGCCATGTCCTCATGACCTCTGAGCAAATATGTTGGTTTTCCTTTCACCCTATTATCTGTATCCCGAACCAGGGTACGCCAAGGATAATAGGTCCACAAATATTCCTTTGCTAAAGCTTCTTAGCATAAATCCACCACCCCACCATGCCCCGGGAGCCCAGCTGCTCTATGGTATTCCTTTTTTTTTAGCACCAAGAACATCCATGACCACTTTGCCACGGCTGTTCCGGACATCCTGTCCAAACTTGTTATCCGTACCTAAAACCAAGGTATGCCTAGGATAACAGGTCCACAAAAAATCCCCCAGCAAGTCCTGTTCCATGAACACCGATACAAGAAAGCAGAGATGGGATGAAACATGTCTATTTTCGAAAGTTCTACATCCTTCGAGATCATATCACTGTTACGAAGTAGAAATAAAAGGACAAACAAGCAAGACAAGACAAAGAAACGACTATGGTTCAGAGGTACACAACGTCGAGGGATGGACCTTCAGCAGGATAGTCAACCGCTCAAACTATCGATTAGTTCCACATACTGCTTTTGGAGTCAACGACGTCACATCTCCCCGAGGAGCAAAGGTTCCATTGGGAAATAAAATCCCCAGACTTAACATAACCCTACCCTTTCAGGATACGTATGCCGATCATATTCTAGACTATCATCTACACCCATAACGAAGTACATTAAGGATACAAAGTTTGCACAGAATATCCTGTTAAAGACGACCATTACGAGAAAAGAGGGAAGCAAATACATTCCATTCATTGAAACGATCGGCCACATTCACATGATTAACAAATAAAACTAAAAGAACTCTTCACTACTTCATTCAGACGGAAAGAAAAGGCACAAACTACAGAAACATACGGGCAGAAGGCAGACATCCGCGAGGAATTCCTAAAACCTAGTTACAGAAGCGCCCATACCACTCCCTCAACCACCTTACATAGGAAGGATGCAGTTGAAGGAGATCCTCATCTGGAATAGGAGTATCAGAATTCCCCGAGCTACCACCCCCAGTTGTTTCGACACTCGGAGAGAGACCATCCTGTGTAGACGACGAGTCTTCCTTCTTCGTTTCTTCCTTAACAGAGAGAGACCCCTGGTCGATGACAGGGGGTGGCGGTTCCTCTGTGACTGTAACCTCAGCGCTCAGTGGAGATACTGAAAGAATCAAAGACGAAAAGACAAAATAAGAAGATATTCAGAAAATAGTCATGCGGCTCGTTTAAAGACAACTCACAAGCGGCTCCGACAGGGAGCATACCCCATGCATGGGACGTATAGGAGGACCACGTAACTCGTATGCGGCTCAGATATGTGGTATACCCCATGCGGCTCGATCAAGGGACGTGTATGTGGGTCATGTGGTTGCGTGCACGGAGTAAGCAGAAGAGCAGACCCTATTAGGGTTTCATGGGACGTGTATGTGGACCACGTAACTCGTATGTGCCTCAGACATGGGGTATACCCCATGCGGCTCAATCAGGGGACGTGTATGTGGGTCACGTGGTTGCGTGCACGGAGTAGGCAGTAGAGCAGACCCTGTTAGGGTTTCAAAATACCCAATCTTCTACATAGGTTATTACCTTCGATGGCGACGTAAACATCAAGGTGGACGGAGGGGGCGACGGTCGACGACGAAACCGATTTCTTTCTCCTCGCCGCGGCCTTCTTCACAGTCTTGGAGACCCTAGGCGCCATTGCTGTTTGTCGGTTGGGGGAAGAAAACAAGACAGAAGTTTTCAGTCGAGAAAAATCTAAAGTCCGACCAAACACCCACCTATTTATAGACAGAGAAAGAAGGATTACTGACCGACGCCTCGTAGGACGTGATCGACCCTTCGGCTATCAAGGCAAACTGGACAATCAGAAGGAAAAGACCCTTGGGATCCTCCTCCAAAAGACGGCGTGAAATCAAAACGAATCAAAAGCATTTAATGAAGATTTGCACACGTGGTCAGGACGCGTGGCAAAGAGCCTATACGGACAGATGAATCTATGCGGATTGGGACACTTATGCGGCGTGAACAGGGCCATACTTCTTATTCAAAGTGTTTCAATTTTACAAATTAAAAACTTTGAAGGGGGTCCTGTAGAAGCATGGAAAATATCAGAATAATGGTCCATGCGGCTCCGGATTCGAAGCCTATGCGGCTCATATGGGGGCTGTCTTATACAGTTCAAAGGAAGACTCTCTGTCTCATTCGGCTCGAGAGTGCATGCGGTTCAGCAGGAATATGCGGCTCAATCCATGCCACGTGTCCCCCTGAGATCCTTCCCTACAGCTGGCCCTTTGAATAGTGGCCTCATTTAATGCTCTGACACGATTTGACGACTGTGGCGGCTCTGGCATAAAGTGTCATAATGACTCTGCCATAATGACAGACTCTTCGGGAAAGGAAGAAGATCTCTGACCCGATCCATCAGAAATCCTAGGTAGCCACGTAGCAAATCTCATGCGGCTTAAATAGAGAACAGCTTCATGCGGCTCACGGAGAAGTCATCCTATATGACTAGCAGAAATCAGCCATATGCGGCCCACTGAGAGCTCAGCCCCTGCGGCTCAATACAACGCTAGCTCATGCGGCTCGCAAAGACTATGCATATGCGGCTCATTGAGAGTTCGTTCCCTGCGGTCCAATGAAGCATTGTCCTATGCGGCTCATGAAGAGTATCTCCCTACGGTTCAAGTGTTGCCCATCCTATGCGGCTCTGGCAGGACCCATAATCAAAACACGTAGCATCGGATCAATCGACGATTTAACCGAATCTCAACAAATATATCTGACATCATCATCATAATTACTGAGATCAAGGTATATCATTTATCGTCAAGCCAATGGGACACGTGGCGAGCAATCGGGCATTGGTATAATCAATCATGAAGATTTAAAGTCAATATTAATTGCTCACAAGATTCGGTGCTATCCTCATTAATGGCCGAGATTCATTGTAATCAGGACCAAGGGTTCAGATAGATTGAAGGAGCGCCGACATCCCAAAACAATGATCATTAGCAAACCCTAATGGTCATACCCCACTCTTATAAATAGCCAGCATCATTTCTTTGCACAGGGGCCGGCAACAAAAAAGAATAAAAATATACAGAGTCAGAGAGAGAATACACAGAGAGAGAGAGAAGCCAGGAGAGCAACAGAGGAGCAAAAAGAGCACTTCTTCGTCAACGCCAACCATCTTTTCACAAGGAGCCAAGGCTGCATACCGATCGTCCAAGGAGTAAGGCAGGGCTACCGTCGCCTTCCCGAGCCTCTATCGTCACCCCCCAGAATCTAAAATAAACAATTGTACTTAGATTGCTGTACCTAGGTTTTCGTCCCTAGGCTTTCTTTGTACAAGCGAGTTTGTATTGTGAGTCTAAGTTCAGTCCTCCGATAATTGTTCTGTACTTTTACAATCAATGGCAAACACATGTCAAGCCTACTAATACACACATTGGTATATAGATTATAATCTAATTAGAATGCATATCCTATAGCCACTAAACCACAACATCCCTATATCATATCACATTACAAACACCATATATATAATATATATATTAAAACTCATATACACATATATAGGAAACTTGTATATATATATAACAATGCTTATATATATTTATACATACATAGGAAGTGGGGGTGAAAACACATGAGTACATGTGTTTGTAATATATCATAAGGGTGTGTGATGAGAGGGGCATAGACTAGAACATGTGTGTGTCAAGTAGGTACAAGAGGGTATGTGTGTGTGTGTGTTAGACAGTGTAGGCAGGAGGGTGTGTGAGACATGGCATGTAACCTGTGCACATTGTGACATTGTGTACAGTGGGTGATATGTGAGGGTCAAAACAGGCAGTCCAATAACCCCAGATTTTAGTCCATAATATCAATTCCAGATTTCACATTGAAACCCCCTCCCTTACAACTCAAATTTCAAATACATTATACATTTCAGATATTGGCAGTTCAGTTGTAATGGAAAACAGTGTGTACTTGTGCAAATGGATGTGGTGTAATATACTAGGCATGTGTGTGTAAACAGGATTTAAGAACAGTGTATACCTTACACAGGAATTCAATTTGCAGTAAACAATATGGTTCAAAACCATTTCAGGTATTGAATGAATCTAAAACTCAGTTTAAAAATACACCATAGCTAAATCAGTTCACAAGGCTCAACCCCCATTCTCAGAATTGAACTTCCAGGTTCAACAGTGAACAACATTGAAATAATGAAAGGGAAATCAGTTTTTTAAATCCAACAATACCTCCAATCTCAGGTTTTATGAAGAGAAATGAACATTCAATAAATCTGTTCACGGTTCAGGTTTTCAGGATTAGACCACCACCATACAGTGATATAGGGAAATAGCATTCTAAGGAATGAAGAACATTCTATTTAACTAGCAGTAAAGAAGGAACCCAATTCCCAGTTTAACAGGAAACATCCCATACATAAATTGAAAAGGAAAGAAAATCAGTCTAAGTATTTAAGAGACTAATTTCTCAAGAATCAGGGAAACAAACAGTGAAACAGTGAGCTATTATCAGTGTATTCACATGTTTATGAAACTTTGACAGGAAAAACAGTGTGCTAAACAATGTGTGTGTGTATAACATGTGTGAATGCAAGAATGTGTGGGTGAAACTGTGAAGTGCTAGCATAGACATGTGAGTGTGGGAATACAAGAGTGAAGTGAGGGTCCATTTCAGCTTGTGTGTGGGTGTCAAAATGACAGTTGTGTCAAAAGAGGGTATGAAGATTAGGAGATAGGAGTGTGTGGCTTAAATCTCAGGTTTTATGTCCGGAAATACAGTGAGCTATTTCACATACCTACATTACATTCTCAGAAAACTTATTCAAATATCAAATTAAAACTCAAAACTGGGAAAATATAAGAAAACAGTGTAACAGTAAATGAGTGTCATGTGTGAGGGAATATGTGGCTTGTGTCTATATTCAGGAAAGCATAGCATGGGTTCATTTCAGTTTTAAATCCCAACTGAATCTCAAGAACTCTCAGGAAATGGCAGTTTACTAATCAAAACAAATTCGATTCCCATCATCCCATTGATACCAATCCATTCAACCATCAAAAGAACAAATTCGAATTTAAAAGCCTAACAAAAATCAGTAAACAGGCTTATAGTAGACTAATACTCATGTAGAAGAATCTAAACATAGGTTAATAAACTTCAAAATCAGTTTTGGGAGCAATGAAGTTCAGAAATCTAATTATTCGAGACTGTGTATCAGTCCACATACAATACGCAGTCCAAAATCCTGTTTACTTGATAACAAACTGTCCTAATCATGAAAACCTATCTACCTGTAGTTAATACACATGTGCATATGAATATACATGTAAATTGAATATCAAAAATCGGTTAAAATGGGATTAACAGTTAGGAAAATACTGAAAAAAACAATGTATCAGCCATCATGCCATTTCAACCCAATTCGAGCCATAATATTCCATCAAAACTAATCTAACATATAAACCTAGTCTAACATAGATTATACATGATATATAGGATCTAATTAGCAAATAAAATCATGAATTAAAACATTAATAATCAATTACAACACAGAACACAAACTCAGAACATACCCACACACAGTGTATCCCCGTGCACACGGAAATACGTGTCCATTACGACACGAGGACTCGTGAAACTTTGCGAGCCTCGTGTCAGGCAGTGCCCCAATACGTGTGTCAATTTTCTCGTGTCGAGGTGGCATATCCTGTGCGCAGTAGCCCCCGAGTAGCATGGGAGCTACAGTGCCGCGCGCACGCACCCGCACCCGCGTTTTCCCGTGTCCCCCACGACTCGACACGATACGCAAACCACATCAAGATACTAGAAACCTATAAGCAAGACCAAAACCCTAATTTCTATTCAAAAACATTTCTAAAACTCAACCGAAATGTCCTTTGGGGCATTTCGTCGAACACATGCACCATGTCATTGATACGTGTCCAAATAGGACACGAATTGGACACAAAACTTAGGGTTAGCTATTTCCATAGCTAGGTTAGGGCTAGGGCATCCTAGTAATGATTTTTAACAGAATCTAAATGCAACAGAAGGAGATATACCTATAGGTGAACAATGGTTCAAAATCTCCAAATGGGAAGTGCTCCACAACCCACCAAACTTCCTGAAATTGTGTGTTCCCTGAAAATACTCATCAACAACAGCAAGAATACTAACATTAGGTCCTAATGCAATTTGTTTGAAGGAATTTGGGGAAGAAATGGATTTTCTAAGGATTTACAAAGATGGGGACTCACCTCTTCCAAATGGCAAAGTTTCCTAAAGAGGCAACCCTAATTTTAAGAGGATATAAATAGGGGGGCTGACCATAGTGGCTGGTCAGATTTTCTAGGGTTAGGGCTTGGTTCAATGGGTGTGGGCTATGGGCCATTAAGCCTATTAGTCATAAAATGACTTATGACTTCACAAGCCATTTCTTAATCAAACTAGCTCCTATTTTCACCAAACTAATCCCAATGAGTCAAACCTCACTAACTTAAGTCAACCTAGGTTTTCAAATCCTGAACACTTAGTCATGACCTAGGTTAGCCACTAGGTTAGTCTACAAGGTCAACATAAGTCAAAGTCACTAAACCACCAAAATCAATTATTCTAAAATAATTAAAAAATCACATTAATTATAAATAATAATAATAATTCAAATTAAATTCTAAAATTTTGAAAATAACCAAAATACCCTCATTTGGAAAACTGGGTGTTACACATTTAAATAGTAAACTAATATCTATATTTGAAATTGATTTAATTTTAAACTAAAAGAATTTAATTTGATTGGAATTGGATTTGTATTTGGAATTGAATTTGATTGCTTTTAAATTTAAACTATGAATTATCTATTTTTGGGGTTTAAAATAAATTCTAATCCTATCCAAATGGAAATTTCCATATCCTATAAATAGGCAGATACTCCTCCATTATTTCTCCACAAGCCAAATTATTCCACAAATATTTCTACCACAAACGTGCGTGCATCGTGTCCGTGTTCCCCCTCCAACTCTTATTCCATCTTTATAAATACATTATTTAGTTCTTTGTGTCGACAACTCCGACACAGCAACCCAAATCCTTTAACCCTAATCCCAATGCCCCTTGTCTTGTCCTACTCCCGGACACGACGACACCAATTACAGCTATCCCTAATCCTAACCTAACCACAGCCAAAAAATCTCGTTGCTGTCATTTCCCGGCCACCAACCCAAGCCACAAGCTAACTTCTTCAGAATCCCATCGGACCACCGTCCCCGCCACCATTTTCACAGCACCATTATCTCGACCGACCACCATGACCAGCCTCCTCCCATAGCCGCCATCTCCACGTCAGACCCCCGATGCCACCGCAATCTCCATCCCGGCCATTCCCAGCCAACTCGACAAACGTCGGGTTTACCAACCGACCAAACCATGTTCAGACTCAGCCATGCCTTATCCCAGCACTACGCCACCGCCATCAACCACCTCCGACACCAACCCGCCGGACCCCGTCACCAACCCACCTCCACCAACACCAGAAAACCCATAAAAAGAAGAAAAACCCTAATCCTATACTCACCTTCCCCGCCGGCCAAGCCGGAGCCCATCGTGCTGGCCCCTCCTCCACGATTTGGACGAGCCGCCTCCCCGGCGCCGGAACCTTGCTGCCAGAGCGCGCCTCCTTCGCCGCGCGTGCCTCCACCAAAACCCCCAATGCGCCGCTGACCGCGAGCCACTCCCCTCCGCGCGTCCGTCGGAGTAGCCGAGCCCAGCCCCCGACCTATCTCTGACTCACCCGCTCTTCCGCCGATCGAACACCGCAGCTCCGCCGCTCTCCCGCTCCCGCAGCACCGATCACCCTAGTCGTTCCCGGCCGCCTCCCTCGACGCCACCACCGGCGCTCCACGCAGGAGCCCCGACAAACGCATCTCTCTCTCTCCTCCGCTCCTCATTTTCCTCCTCCGCGCGTCGCCGGGAAAAACCCGCTCCGATCTCCCCCGACTCTCCTCTCTTCCCCTCTCTCTCTTTCCTCACTCGATTTTTTTCATCTCTCTCTCTCTCTCCCCCTCTTTTCAAAGCGAGCAGCAGTGCTGCCTTTTATTTTTTTTATTTTTTTTAATAATTCATTTATTCTCTTTCTTCTTTTTTGTTTCAAAATTTTTGTAGGAATTAAGTAAATTATTAGTAATATTATTTGTTATTTTATTATTGATATTATTATTAGATGTTGATGAATGATTTAGTTGTATTTTGGTGAAAGCAACACTACAGCTGTTGTACACTACTATTATTATTATTATTATTATTATATTATTATTATTATTAGTATTATTGCTATTATTATTATTTTCATTAGTATTATATTTATTTCACTATTAATTATTGCTATTTACTATTAGGACTATTGTATAAAATATATTTCTAAATTTTTATAATTTTGATACAAGAAGGGGATTAAAAGCCCTAAAATATTATTAATATTTTATTATGGCATTTGCCTAAATCTATATATATATATATATATATATATATATATATATATATATATATATATATATATATATATATATATATATATATATATATATAAGCAAGTATGTTTTTAGCCATAAAACTATTCTTCGTATTTTCGTATCTAGCCTATATATATATATATATATATATATATATATATATATATATATATATATATATATATATATTTTATATATATATATATATATATATATATATATATATATATATATATATATATATAAAATTTGTTGTGAGTTTCAAATTATTGCAAACTAATTTTTTAGTATTACGTAAAATATAGTTTTCAAGTAGTTCTCTAAAATCATATATATATATATATATATATATTATTACCTATTTTTCTTTGTTTTTCCTCCTTTCCATGACCAATCCCATTATTACTATTCCTTCACCAAATTCGTACCACCTTATGTCCATCTTAACTAAATTGACCCTTCTGGATCCAATGGAACTGTCCGTGTCACCACCCGAGGTCACCTTGCATAGTTGTTACACCAAAATTGTAGTTCGTACCACATTCATCATTACAGCACACCAGGCGTACTACCAGGCAAGACACCTTGTCATTTGCTGTTTATTTATTTTAGCTCATATTTCATGCATTATTTTTTTTTTATGCAAAATAAACTGTGATACATGGCATAACCTGTTAGAACTTACTGTTCATTTATATTTCCTGCTATGTATTATCTTTCTCACATTAAACCTAGATTTAAGGGACCACCTTGTGTGTTGTATTCATTGGCCTTGACACGTTGTAACACGAAGTTGTGTGTCGCATATAGGACACGAAAGTGCGTGATTGGCTGGCCACCAGTACGTACAAGCCGTACGATAGGAATAACCGCTAATAGAGGTTGCATGCTTAGTTTGACTTAGCGATTATAGAGGTTTACTGTTGTGGATACAACAGAGTAGGCATTGGGCAGGAAGGACAATTCCTTAGCGTATGGGCTTCGATGCACTTTCGATTGTGACCCGAACTCTCCGCTGGAGATACGGGGTTGATGACCCATGATTACTGACGGCCACTGACGATTCTACGAAACGTCATGCTCTTACTGATGGGGCCTCTGGTGCCCAAGGGGGGACAATATCGATCCTATTTAGCCAGGGCCCATACGTAGAAAGGATTGTTCTTAACTATATTTCACTTAGAACAGTTAGGCTACCTTATCCGTTAGATACGAGTACTTTTGGTTTGGATACTTGTATCTGACCGTGGCTTGGAACAATAACTTGTCGCAGATTAGTTTGTCACATCTTGTCCTTGTTTGGTTGTAGGTGTGACTTACTACTTCGATGAGAAAGTATTGAACCTTGTTGGGGTTCGGATACCATATTGGATTCATAGCATGGAAAGATACGTCACCGTGAATTAGTTTACCATCTCCTGCCCTTGTTTGGTTGGGGGGATGGTATGCTCGTTCAATAGGTGTGTATTGGACCATGTTATAAATTCAATTGACTTATTTATTTGAGCAATATTTATTCAGTTTATATGACATGATATTATGTGTCTTGTTACGTCCCTCTGATGACCTGGTTATCTCTCCAGGTGTGTGTGCTATTGTCTTTTGTAGGTATTCTAGCTCTAGCCGTGATCTTCGCTATTTCTTCGAGGATGATTGTACTTGGATCGTCTTCGCTTCGCTCACCAAAATCTTTCTTTTGCTTATAATGTATTTCTCTTTTCATAGTTGGTAGTGGATTTGTCTCCGCCCAACATATTGTATCAAGACAATTTCATAGATGATTATATGATATCTTTTATTCATTTATTTTGTGTGGATGAGATTAGTTATGGTTCTACTATATTTTACAGCTTATGTATTCGTACGAGGCTTCCATATATTGGAGTGTACTTCGTATGAATACAGCTGGCATGTCTACGTACTTAGTCCTACGTATTTTGGGACTGGGGCGTTACATCAGTCCTTCTTTACTTGGTCTCGATGAGGGTGGACATACTAACATGCATGCCACTCTCGTAAAACCGGTTGAGGAATAACCTCTCCATGTCTTTAAAAAAATTGATACAACCGTCAGACAGACTGCAGAACCATTCAAAAGCTACCCCCCTGTAAGGTGCTAATAAATAGCTCTGACAAGAACGGATCGTCCCTGAGTAAGTGTAGAGTCTGCGTGTTGAAGTAAGTTATGTGTTGACGAGGAGAAGTCATCCCATCAAATGTATTTAACGTCAGCGGCTCGTAGTTAGGAGGGCAAGTAGCATTCTCCCATTCAGGAGGATATGGTTGAGATATCCCCATCTTCTGAAGCTCATCTTTGTGTGAGATGGTATCGAGACAGGCAACAAGAGAATCAATTGCATCATGTTGATTGAGCAGGTGTTGAAAAACGGCTGCTGTACAGTTGTCAGGCGTCGTTGGTGAAGGACCATCCCTAACATTTGTAAGATTTGGAGGAGATGCACCAGAATGATACTCCTTCTATAGTGAAGAAGGGTTATTGCTATGAACCAGACTGACGTGAGCCGAGACATTTTGTTGAGGTGGAGGAACAGCCCCAACAGCTTGGACCGCCATGATACTGGTAAGCATATCAGTGATCTTAGCAAATGCTGTTTCAAGACCCTCTAGCCGTTTATTGGTCTGATCACTGGCTTCTTTAGGTCTTTCTCCATCCACCATGTATGTAGATAACATGCGAGGACGAACAGAGGAAACAATACAACTGGTGCTGATACTGTCTGTCTCTGAGTTGACAAGTCCCTCATCTTTAGGTAGGGGAGGTAGATAGTCGCCGTCAGACTCGGAGAGATCATCGTCATCTGGAACGCTACCTCCAGTGTGAAGGTCATCTGCTTACCCCCAGCTTGGGAGTCCTCGTCATCTATACGGAATCTTGCCTTCGACCGAGTACTTATATAGACTCCTTCAGATGTGACAGCCTGCCGGCTATCTGTTGGCAGAATTTTTCTTCTTCTGTTCGCGGAACTGAGAGAGAAAGTTGGGTTCGTGGTCCACCTTCCTTGATTGGGGCTCCCGTAAGGGGGACCCTATGACGCCATGTTGGATGAAACACACAGCGGCTTTTAATCGTCAGAGCAATGCAGTTGCCGAAACATGGACTACCTCTGAGGCACTCTCGTTGCTTTGGAGCTGCAACAGTTGATGACAATACTGGTGTACGAATGTACACCATGAATTGTTGTATCCTCCCTCGTTTTACGCTTATGATTTATCATGTTGCGTAAGTCAGCGGAAGAGAGTTTTGCCTTAAAACCCATGTCACATGGATCGCTGAGCTTTGCATATGGGTTTGTAAGGAGAGTTGGTGCATCCGGACTTAGTTCACGTGCAGGGGCAACCCCACACCTAAGTCCTGTGATGACCTTGAAGAAAGCCCCGTGCTATACATGTTGGGGTCTATCTTTTTGCTGTGGGCGTATAGGTCCTGGGATCTATCTTTGGGCATATGCTTCTTGGCAGTACGTATAAGCTTCCTCGATGTGGGCGTATAGTATGGGTCAGTTGAGCTTGGGCGCATGACCCTGGATGCACAATCTGTCGAAGCCAGAAGCTTTCTGGCCAGAGTTATGTGCCCACATACCCCCTTGGACACATAGCTTTGGGCGCATGCTTGGTGAAGCAGTGCTATTTTCTTCCAGCTTTGCCTCCTTCATTTGTAAGCCTCGCTGAGTTTGTCTAAAGTGTCGAACACTCTGATTCTTAGCATCGTAGTGTTTTTCTTTGCCAAGTCTTGAGCGTTGAACACTCTGTTGTTGGTTGCACAAGAGAGAAGTCGCTGGGCTAGTGGAGCCCGGAACGGTATGAGCCTTCTTCATTTGTTGAGCTTCTGTGGCAGAGCCATGTGCCCACAGAGGAGCTCTATGCGCCCATGTGACAGAGTCCTTTAGTTGCATATCTGCTATGACGCTGGTAGGATATGCACGGCGAGCCTTCGGAAGCCAAGTCTTATGAGTTGTTTGGCTTCGCTGATTTTGAGGGAGTAGAGTTGTCCCTCGAGAGCATCTCTTCAAATGCCTTCTGATCGAACTTCACGATCAACATCTTCTGAGTGCTCCCCACTTTGTCGGTATCGGATTGCGTCGCTACCTTTTCGTCAGAGGAAAATGTATTCCCCAGCAGAGTCACCATTTTTATGGACACACACAAAAAAGCAGAAAAAATGCTGTCTTTTCTTTATTGGCGCAAGGCACCACAAATCGAGTACGCCTGAGAGATCCTGCGCTGAGGATCCTCGAGTACAAAAAGAATTCTCGGGAATGGGACGATGGAGATCGAGCGACAGTTGCTCCTTTACTCCGTTGACACTCCGATTATAAAAGTGGAAGAAAACCTAAGAAAATTGCTAACTCTCAGCTCACTGGCAAGAAGTGCAGCAATTTGGCTCTTGAAAATGTTCTCCATTCTCTCCTTTGAAAAGGTATGAGAACCCCTTTTTATAGTTGTTCTTATGCTGGAATGCTGTTATGCGCCCACATGAAGGAACACACTGGTTTTCATATGGGCACATAGTCCTGCTTTGGGCGCATAGGACGTAGGCGCATGCAGAATGTGTGATCGTGGGTTGATCATGGTGTTGACGTGGCCGCATGATTCGGTGCACGACTGCTCGTGGAGACTGACGTGGCTGTATGCTTTGGTGCACATTTTGATCGTAGGTTTGACCGAGTCAGGGACTGTTCTGGCTTAGACGCATAGCCTGAAACAGGGCTATGTGCCCCTTCTGGAATAGCCTAGAATGGGCGCATGGGCATATGGCTTCACTGGTGACTTGGGTGCATATGATCTCACTGGTAGCTTGGGCGCATATGTCTTCTTTGGTGACTTGGGTGCATATGTCTTCATTGGTGGCTTGGGCGCATGTGTCTTCCCTGGCTTGGGCGCATGGTTGTCAAGTCTGCCAAAATTTTTTATGCTTCTACAATAGTTGGCTCTCTATTTTCTAACCTAGGCTATAGGACTCTACCCTTATTTTGCTGAGCGGATACACAAATATCCTGCAGAACCCTGATACTACTTTGGACACAAAGTGATGATGATGAGATAAAGGACACGCATCCCCATATTCGATTAATCAACTGTACGACGGAGCGTCTGTCGTCATAGTCATGTTGATTATTTCAATATACTGCTACTGGACTTCTGATTAGGGATTGATGTGACGAGAATTCGACATATTCTAGATTCATTGGGTGGGGAGGACAGTTACTAGATGTAGGGGCTACGAGATCAGTTCACTTGACATTGCTGCATGACGAGTGTCCGGAGGGTGCGCCACTGCACAAGTACCCATGACATCATAGATAACCCCATGCGTAGAAAGTTGTCATCATTTGCATATACACATAGTGGATAGAGTACCCCTGATTTCTTTATGTTTTTTTCATAACATAGTGGCATGTATATTATGTATGTTATTGCATCCTGCTGAGGATCTGGTTTGCTTCCAGTTTGGCTGAGTAGGTTTTGTAGATTTTTTGTCGGACATTTTCTGAGCACTCGTTTCATTGCAGGTATTACTCTTATATAGTATATATATTTTTTATTGTTATATTTCATATCTGCTTGATTACTTTTATAGACTTTTTATTCTCTCGAGTCTATTCGGGCAAGTTTGATTATTAGGCTACAGACTAGTATTCATATTTCCCTTTCTTTATGTTTTTGTTATATGGATTGAGATATAGAGTTGATATATTTACACCATTTTAAACAGCTTGTACGTATTCGAGTCAGACTAGAGGCTGGTTGAATATGTATATGGACAATGCCACGTTTCTCGGTCCCATATTTTGGGACTGGGCATGATATAGTTTTTGTGGTAGCCTATGCATTTCGAGATAAATCGTTTCGGTTACGTCACTGTACCGAACGAGCCTACACTAGCATAGTATACTGGGATCTCAATCCACTACTATTATTGGAAATTTTCTTCACTTCTACTATCGTCTTTGAATTTCGTACTTGTGTTCAATCATAGCTTCCTTGAATTCCCATCTATGAACTCTCGTCCTTCCCTATCTCGGAAGGACAAACTTTTGTGATTGATCAACCATTTTGATTATATCTTATTATAGATTGTGATTAGGGCAGTTATGATATTCTGTAGGTGATTACTTAAGGTATAAGGGGTTGGATAGGCGTCTCACTAGATAGACTGATAAGATATGAATGGAAATTTTATCAAGGTTTAATTTCTATAGGAAAATTTGGAGAGACCACATGCCTAAGACACAAAGAATTGAACTAGAGATATTACACACTCATGGAAATCGCTGGAAGAGGAAGACAAAATTCTTGATGATGGCTAAAATGACTACAGATACGATTAGCAATTGGCATAGATTGACTTGGGACTAGACGAAGATAAGAATAGTGCTACCTCTACAATAGAATTTTTAAAACAATATGGCTTGAGGAAAGGATAATTCAATAAGTCGCAAAGAAAGGAGCAAAAAGATTAGGCATGGTTGTAAGGAATATATAATTTACTTATGATTAGAAAGGGGTAGATCATTTCTTATGCTGCTAGAAGATTTGACATGGGGCTTGTATAAGTATAGTATAGAGTTTCAAGGATGATTATGACTTTCCTATCATCGATGATTAGTCATAGCCAAGGGATCTAGGACTAGAGTTAAAAATCGTACCTGAAAAGGTAGGCTGGTAAACCCTTCATCGATGTAGGTTAGATAGAAACCCTAGAAGAATTATAACGGGAACATGTGTTTAGTTAAGGGTACATAGTGGTTATCCTAAGAAGAAAGAATTATATAGAGTCGTACTAGGATTATGAAGAAGGAGAAGATGGGAATTGCATAAAAAGACGAAAATTGTGACCATGATTATGTACGATGACTTACGAGGACTATAGGGAGAACTGCATCTTAAGCAAGGCCCTTGGAGTTGAGATTCGAATAAAGAAAGAGGAGATTATTTTAAGAAAATAAATGATACAAATTTTATGACAGATAAAAGTAAGGTTAGAATAATGAGTACGATATACACATATATTGTTAGGAAGCCATCACCCTAGAATGTAGAAGAGAGACACGATCAAGATTGTGGCATTCAGGAACAAGAAACGAAATGACATAATAAGAGAAGAAGGCAAAATATTAATATAGAGACGTGGGAACAAAATGGAAGAGGAATGTCTTGAATAGGTTGATAAATGGAATTTAAAGTTAAGTTGTATGGTAACTTCTTGAAGATGGAGATATTTCATAGATAGAGAAAAATGTTGAGAATTAAATGTTGTGTTGAATTTTCGAGGATTGGAAACGTTTAAAGACCTCGACAGATTCAATTATCAGCAGCTTGATAATATGTTATTGGAAGATACCTCTGATAAAGCTAAGCCATAAAATGTAGTATGCTAATAGAAAATGGATAATAATGAGGACCTTCGAATATTTTGAGTTGGATTCTGGATTAAGATTAGATTAACCATGTTTGAGGAATCATATGTTATCCTAGAAACTTGATGATAAGCTAAACCATAGTATGAATCTGTGTTCAATTTCTTCAGCTTGTTTGATTATCACATTATTCTGAGTGACCGGAAGATGTTTTAGGCGTATCACTATTCTTTTTCTTCCTATTTATATGTTCACAAATCATGGTTTCATGATTTAGCAATACAAATCATTCTATATTTGGCACTACGAATACTACTAAAATCTGCTCAATTAGCAACGTAAATTTAGCGACATTTGAATAAAGTCGCTAAATTGTGCACATTAGCGACGTTTAATTGAAACGTCGCTAACAGTCGCTACTAGCGACAAAAAAAGCGATGTGACACGACGTATATTAATTAAATGATCTAATCGTCGCGAAACTTCACGATGACGTCGCTAATAGCGACTAATTTAGCGACATTAGTATGAACGTCGCTAAATTTTAATTATATTCCCCTCTCCAATGATTCATTTCCCCTATTTTACTCTCTCACTCTCTCTTTCCTCCCCCCTCCGGCGCTCTCACTCTCTCCGGTGACCTCACTCTCTCCGGCAACTCTCACTCTCTCCGGCGACTCTCCTCCTTCTCCGGTACGTGACTCTCCCCCTCCCTCTCTCTCTATTTTGGTTGTTGGTGGTTGGAGGGGTACGGGTAGCTCGGGGGTAGGGGCAGGGGGGATGCGGGTGGTTGGGGGGTGGCTAGGGGGGTGGGGCAGGGGGGTGAGGGCGGCTGGGGGAGGGGATCGAGCTAGGGTTAGGGTTAGGGTTAGGGTTCGGGTTCGGGTTAGGGATGGGTATGTGTGGGTGGGGGGAGGGGCGGGGGGGTGAGGGCGGCTGGGGTAGGAAAGCAGAGGGGGTGGGGGCGGCTGGAGGAAGGGAGCAGTGGCGGTGGGGGCGGTTGGGGGAGGGGGTGGGGGCGGCTGGGGGATGGAAGCAGTGGGGGTAGGGGCGACTGGGGGAGGGGAGCAGGGGGGTGGGGGCGGCTGGGGGAGGGGAGCAGGGCGGTGGGGGCGGCTGGAGGAGGGGAGTAGGGGGAGGGGAGGGTTAGGGTTCGGGTTAGGGGTGGGGGTGAGGAGATGGGTTGGTTGTGGAGAGGGGAGGGTTAGGGTTAGGGTTAGGGTTCGGGTTAGGGTTAGGGGTGGTGTGGGGGGGGAGGGGCTTGCTCAGGGGCACCGATAGTGCCAAAAAATCTGATAATTTAGTAATAATTATTTATTTTCCGACACCGAAAAATCTGATACTCCGATTCGAAAGCATCGATAATGCCGATATTTATAACAAGTAGTTTTGTTGGTTGGTTAATTGGTAACATGGTGATCGGGACATATAGTCCCTGCAGCCATTCGACTGGCGAGGCAGAAACTGTATAGCCGTAGATAAAGTTGACTGTCCTCCGACCCTCATCCCTCGACAATGATGATACGACAACCTATCACTATATCTTATATAGTAGTAGATGATGTCTTAGTATTACATTATGTGGGTTCATCTTGATTCTGTTACATTCTTCAGATACTAGATACGATAAGAACATATACTACACCATATGTACAGAACATAGATGATTCACACTAATGTATGCTAGAATGAATTTTGGGTTGTGTTCTGAGCCATCCGTTCTCACACTTGGCAAAAAAATCAAATTTTTTGTATTTTATCTGCTTTCGAAAATGTACTCAAACGAGATGATGGTTCCTTTAGTTAGCTTGCTTATGTTACAATTATATTATTTGTGAATATCGATCTTACCAGATGGCACCCATGATCCGAGGAGCGGCACATCATTTGAGGGAAACACTGAATGCTGAGGTGGCTCCTCCTACTGTTAAGGAGGAAGTGGCACCGGTAGCTAGTGAGACCGAGAGTTCTATTCATCCAGCACCTGCAATGGACTACACTTCTCCTGCCGCCGTCGATCCCACTTATTCAAGGTGGTTGCGTGATCGTATCATTGAGCGTTTGCGTGAGCTGCGTGGTTCTCATTAGCTATTAGTACTTATTTGTATTAGACTATTTGTATAGGGTTGTGTTTGTATTAGACTATTTGTATTGGACTACATATATGAATTAGTACCGTGTCAATCTCTGAATTATATTGGACTATGACATGGTGATCAGGACATAGTCCCTGCAGCCATTCGACTGGCGAGGCAGAAACTATGTAGCCATAGATAAAGTTGACTGTCCTTTGACCCTCATCCCTCGGCAATGATGATATGATAACCTATCACTATATCTTATATAGTAGTAGATGATGTCTTAGTATTACATTATGTGAGTTCATCTTGATTCTGTTACATTCTTCAGATACTAGATACGATAAGAACATATACTACAACATATATACAGAACATAGACGATTAACACTAATGTATACTAGAATGAATTTTGGGTTGTGTTCTGAGCCATTCGTCCCTATACTTGGCAATTAAGCATGTGAAATATATCGTTGAAGAACATAAAACTTGTGGTCGTTACTGCAGAAAGTGCAGACTGACATGAACTTACGCACAAAAAGGTGGAGATCAAAGTTGTGACAAGTAAAGTTGTATTTTGGATGTTTTACTCTTGTAAGCTCTTTGTTCACAAAGCAATATATAATGAATACAGAACAAGTATCGAGTTTATAACTCTTGTAAGCTCTATACTTGAGTTATGAACTCGATACTTATTCTGTATTCTTTAATTATAGCTTGTTTTGTGAACAAAGAGTTTACAAGAGTTCTTTTTCCGAAGCACAACTTTACTTGTTCTAGCTTAGAGCTCCTCATTTTCGTACGTCAGTTCATGTCGGTCTTCACTTTCTGCAGTAACTTCCTCCAATTAACCTCCCCTCCTTGGCAATGATGATACGACAGCCTATCTTGATTCTGTTATTATAGTAGATGATGTCTTAGTATTACATTATGTGGGTTCATCTTGATTCTGTTACATTCTTCAGATACTAGATACGATAAGAACATATACTACACCATATGTATAGAACATAGATTATTCACACTAATGTATGCTAGAATAAATTTTGGATTGTGTTCTGAGCCATCCGTTCTCACACTTGATTCTGTTATGTCCTTCAGATACTAGATTCGATAAGAGTGAGAGCGACGGAGAGAGTGAGAGCGGCGGAGGGGGACAGGAGAGAGAGTGAGAGAGTAAAATAGGAGGAAATGAATTGGTAGGGGGAATATAATTAGAATTTAGCGACGTTCATACTAACGTCGCTAAATTAGTCGCTATTAGCGACGTCATAGCGACGTTTCGCGACGACTAGCTCATGTAACTATGTACCCGTAGATGAAGTTGACTGTCCTCCGACCCTCATCCCTCGGCAATGATGATACGACAACCTATCACTATATCTTTTAGTAGTAGATAATGTCTTAGTATTACATTATGTGGGTTCATCTTGATTCTGTTATATCCTTCAGATACTAGATTCGATAAGAACATATACTACACCATATGTACAGAACATAGATGATTCATACTAATGTATGCTAGAATAAATTTTGGGTTGTGTTCTGAGCCATCCGTTCTCATACTTAAAACACATATGAATTAGTACTGTGTGTCAATCTTTGTTTTTGTATTTTTGGCGAACCAAGGGATTGGATTCTGTATTTTGTATTTTGGATTCTGTATTTTGGCTCCAGCTCCAGCTCCATTTGCATTAATCTACGGTACGACATGGTGATCAAGACATAGTCTCTGCAGCCATTCGACTGGCGAGGCAGAAACTATGTAGCCGTAGATAAAGTTGACTGTCCTTCGACCCTCATCCCTCGACAATGATGATATGACAACATATCACTATATCTTATATAGTAGTAGATGATGTCTTAGTATTACATTATGTGGGTTCATCTTGATTCTGGTACATTCTTCAGATACTAGATACGATAAGAACATATACTACACCATATGTACAGAACATAGATGATTCACACTATTGTATGCTAGAATGAATTTTGGGTTGTGTTCTAAGCCATCCATTCTCACACTTGGCAAAAAATCAATTTTTTTGTATTTTATCTGCTTTCGAAAATGTACTCAAACGAGATGGCACCCGTTCTCACAGATGGCACCTAAGACCCGAGGATCTCGCTTGAGGGAGGCACAGATGGCTGTGAAAGAGGAGGTGGCACCAGAGGGCAGTTCCACCGAGAGAGCTGCTCCAGAAGTAATTCCTAAAGCCGAGGGAGCTGTGAAAGAGGAGGTGGCACCACAAGGCAGTTCCACCGGGAGTTCCAGTCAACCATCTCCTCTGGATATTGATTTGGCTGCCGCGGAACCTACTTATGCGTGCTGGCTGAGGGAGTTCTATCTGCCCCAGCATAGACGACAGTAGATTCATATATTGACTGGATTTGTTTTGATGGATATATCTCCTCTGGATTTTGTGATAGATATTTGTTTTGATGGATATATCTCCTTTTGATATTGTGATGGATATTTGTTTTTTGGAGTGTGAAGTATATTGGTTTGTGTGATATGTGATGCATATTGTGATGTATATTTGTTTGTGTGATGTGTGATGCATATTGTGATATTCCGAGAGGCTTGAGGAGACGACCAATTATTTTTGGTCTATTCTGGATTGTATTGTGCGTACCGGTGTTGAGTGTTCCACCGAAGGGGTTGGCGAACCCAGGGATTAGATTATGTATTTTGGATTGGATTGGATTCTGTATTTTGGATTGTACATTTGCATTCTGGATTCTTTTTTTAATTTTTTATCAATTTAACGACGTTTTTAGCAACGTTTATATTCGTCGCTAACTTTTAGCGACGAATAAAATTGTCACTAAAATCGTCGCTAAATTGTTGACGTGGCAAACAATCTGATGCCACCACATCGTCGCAAAAACGTCGCTAATGTGTCGCTAATCAGCGACCAAAAGAAAATGTCGCTAGTTAGCGATGTTATTAGCGTCGCTAACTAACGTCGCCATAGCGACGTTTTGTGTCACGACCCGCACCCTGAGGAAGGGCACGAGAACGTGGGTACGTCCAGCCTACGCCGCAGTGTCGGCGGTTGAACGCTGTATAATTATTCTATAACATCTAACATGATATAAACATATCATCTCCGCACGGAGGTATAATATAACATCTCAACTCTATATCTCAATCACAAGTCTAGGAAAGATAGAGCACGATATGGAATCAGATAAAAGGAAAAAACTGAAATATAATAGAGTTATCACACCACACAAAGTAGATGTCCAACACAAATAAATACAAGTCCTGAAATATAACTAAGTCTCAACTAACAATCGGAACAATCCGATACAAACTGAAAACTATAAACACTAGACTAGACTAGACTAGGCACCCTCTACTGAGCTAGATGCTCCTCAGGCTCCCGAAGGTCACCCTCATGTGTCCCATAGAAGGTAGGGCGGTCACCATCATCATCTGTAATATTTTCAACAGGTCCAGTCAGGACAGGAGCGAGCACAATACATCTCACGCAGTTCATAACATGTTAGGAAGTATAAAGCATGCAAAGCGTAAGATACATGAACTGTAAGAAAATGTATATGAAAACGAGAGAGAATTTATAACTAAAATATATATATATAGGATAAGTAAAACTGCAATACTAGTTATTTAGAGCACAATATGGTTATGTAAATGGCTTAGGTCATACAATAACAATAGGTAGCTCCATCATACGTGAGTGTACAATAGATGCGCACAAGATTGCACAAGATGGGATTTGATCACATAACCATTCCTACTTACCCTCCCCAATCAATACACAAGGATCCAGTCAAGTTACGTTACCTTGTACAAGAGATTTTTATCATGTTTGCTCACGTGATCATGAGAGTACAAGATTGCACAAGAGTATACATAAAAGCGGTGTACATAAAATACAAGATGTTCGTGAAAAGCATATGACAACTGTATCTGATGCACCCTGAGAGAGATAACATCGCATAACAAGATCCATATAGTACCAATCCGTGATAATAATGTGACAGCATCATGTAAAGTAATCTAGAGCAAGAATATAAATCCTAAAAAGTATGAAACGATCAGAGAATGTACTCGCCTGTCACCCTGTATGACTGACATGAATGGATGTCCGAACTGGTGTCACAAAGTCCTATTTAGAGTAAAATAGGTTATTTAAGTACTCAATTTGAAAGAATGGAAATCTGCAATGCAAACTACATGATTCTAAGTCAACTAGGTCAAAGTCAACTCTTGGTCAACTTTGGTCAACTGTCTAGGTCAAACCAGGTCACACTTGGTCCAATCAAGTCTAATCTAGGTTAAGTCAACTCTTGGGCCTAACCAAACCTAGACTAGCACTCACACACCATCACAAGGCTATACAAGCCATCAAACATACAATTTATATATATATACATATATATTCAATACACACATAGCATACTCTATTATGTGAAATCATTCATAGGCATATATAGGAATCATCTCTATGTAGCTAATGTATACCTACATGAATATATATATATATTTTATATATATATATATATATATATATATATATATATATATATATATATATATATATATATATATATATATGCAATGGTATATATATATATAAAAATATATATATATATATATATATATATATATATATATATATATATATATATATATATATATATATATATATATATATGCAATGGTATATAGATAGTGTTAGAGGGAAAAGAGCAGAACACATATATAGAGGGGGATAGAGAGAACATATGCATAAGGCTATAGTGGTAGTGTCTATGTTAGAGTGTAGTGAACAATAAGGGTGTGTGCACATATATTCAGTTAAGGGGTTTCACTATTACATGTATAAGGGTTGAGGCATATAGAGTTGTTAACAAGGCCAAGGTTAAATCATCATGCATATAGGGTTTTAGGTTTAGTTTAGTAAACATGAAGGTGTTCAGGAAATCAAGTACTACACTATACATTTAACCCAAACAGCTCCATACTTGAACCCTAACAATCTGCACATGAATTCGAAAATGGATGAACTTGTTAAACATGTGAATTAACATGCATTTGGGTTTGAATTATTAAAAACAGGTTACATTTATATACTGTTCAGAAATCCAAAAATGGGACCAAATCAATGAGTCAGTGCATACATAAACCCAACAATCTCTCATACCAACCCATGTTTCCCTGTTTTCAAATTGTATCATTGAATCCAATATCTCAGTTTTCTTCCCAAAGCCATTTCATTTAAAGTTTATTTCAGTATTATATGTATTGACAGTTAATATACATTGAATCGAACTCAGATTACATTACAACTTAATCTCAGTTTTCTGTAAAAACTGGAAACATATATTAACATGATCAGTGAAATATTTCTAAGGCAGGAACCTAAATCAGTAGACAATACAAATCCTAATGTATACATATCATGCTAGTAACTTAAAATCATGTAAATCTCGAAAAGAAAACAAATCAAACCAACTCAAAACCAAAAACATTCGAACTCCTTTGAAACCCATTTGTTTGAAAACCAAATCATACACAACATTAATAACTGGAAATCAATATAACAATCAACATTAACATTTTCAATCTCAGAAAATCACATTCTCAGGTTCATGGTTTCATTGAAAGATACAAATCTTAGTTAACATAAATTTTAGTTCACTGTTAAACACCAAAACCCCTATCCCAATCTCAGGTTCCTACTAGGGGTGAGCGTCGGTATAATCGGTCGGTATTTGGTTGATTTTTCGGTATTTTTTTAAATCGGTATTTGAAAAATCAATACCAATATCGTACCATTTAGAATCGATTTTTTCGGTTTCGCTTAAATCGGTATTCGGTCGGTTTTTGTTCGGTATCGGTTATTTACCAATTAATATTTGATCAATTAACACACTTAAAATTGTAGAACCTCTTAACCTATAATATATATTTTTTTACTTTTTTGGAAGCATTAATTTTAAAGCTAAGCCTCTACCAACCAAACAATTAATCAAAATTATTCGAACAATATGTAACAAGTCGCAAACACCTAAAAATGAGCTTAAAATATCAAACACGGTCACTAAGTTTAATCTTTAGTATAAGTTTAAGTAACCAAAATTCACTTCAAAATTCTATGAGAACACAAAAACATAAGCTCAAAAGATCAAAAACTCAATTCTTAGCATTCTTAACATAAATTTAAGTCCACTAAAATCCATTCCAAGTTCTAGGAAACCAACCAAAACAAAGATAAACATTAAAAATAACTAATGTAAAATTAATCATGAACAACAATAAAAAATGTGCGCACGCGTGTGTGTGTATATATATGTGTGTTTGTGTGTGAATCGGTTCGGTTCGGTATTTTCGGTATGGTATTACACTCAAACCGTTACCATTACCATTATACCGTAATTTAGTCGGTTCGGCAATTCGGTATCGGTATATAATTTTGGTTCAGTTTTTCGGTATATTTTTAATCGATATTCGGTCGGTTTTTCGGTATCGGTCGGTATTTGCTCACCCCTAGTTCCTACTATATGACTAAACAGGAATACACATACAAGTAAGGTCTGTACAGATGAGTAAGGGACAGGTATATTGTAAGGGTATGGACTGAAATTCTTTTTGAAAATATCAAATTGAACCCATTCTCAGTTATTGCATTCAAATCTTAGTTCAGTTTTTTACATTCAACTAAATTTCTCAGTTTTCTTTTGAAAACAGTGTAACTTTCAAGCTCCTCTTCAATTTCGAATCCAACCCATCCCATCTGAATCCCCAGACATGTATACATGTTATTACATCACAAATATCATTAATTAATAATTTAAAACATATTTAAACTCTGAAGTTTACTCAGGTTTTTATTAACTATTTCAAATTCAGAAATTGAATTATCCTAATGAGCTTAACATCAATTTCACAGGTTTCTATTAACTGTTTCAGCAAATCTCAAGTTCATACACATGTAGACATCACTAATTAACATAATCAGCTTTTAAATTTCATTTTAATCATCATTTACAAACTCTGGAAAAAAAAACAGAACTGAACAATGGTATCAGTATTTTTTTGAAAACTCGACACCACAACCAAATTTCGAAATGCAAAACCAAATCCAAACCCAAATCAACTTCTACAGAGTGTCCCCCACATGTACATGTGTCATGGGGGTTGCATTAGTGTCCACACAAGTGGACACGAGTGTCCAAATCAGAAAACACAAGTGCCAGGAACACAGTGTAACCTATTCCTCGTGCAGCTGTGTCGAGCTCTCGTGGACACGACACAAGTCGAACCAAGACACATGCTTGTGTCCAGACATTTGCCAGGGATAGAGCTACATGCTCGAGTCCCTAACATGTCACCACGACATGTCCTGGTGGGACACGAAGCCCGTATCAGAGCGGGGTGTTCATGTGCGCGCGTGTCAGTGAAAGACCAGTGCGAGATCGAGAACTCCCTCGATACTCAATCAATTCACCTAAAATTTTATGGATGGCCTGACAGTCATGGCCCCCACATGTACACCAATTTTGGTGTATCGAAGTATCGTGTACAGTGAGATAGGGAACCCGAGCAGCAGGACACAGCACTGGGGTATCGTACAGCGTGTTCGTGTCCATTTTGGACACAAACACGAGTCCAAATCTTGCTCAGTCATTAGGGAAATCAAAGTACACATATAGGGCTACGTTTTGATCAATTAGTTTTGTAAATTACTAATTTTTAATTCTATGTGACATTTCATCGAATACGAGTTTAAAAATACCGATATGTGTCCGATACGGACACGAAATAGACACGAATTCCTACCAAACTTGGGCTACACCTAGGGGGACCCTAAATGAATGCATCTATGGGAAGAAATCGGAAATTTAATAGGGTTTGTAGGGTTTTACCTATTGAGTGTTCAAACTCAATATAAAGAGCATCGATTCGACGTCGTCCTTGATTTCCTACGGTTCAAACGTCCTCCAACCTTACTAGCTATCCTCCACAAGCCTCCCCTACTGTTGGGGATGATGATGCAATTGATTAGGATCAAATTGGACTTAATTTGGATATTTGGGGAAGGATTTTTGGGTAGGAACTATTAGGGTTCTAAAGAGTTGTAAAAAGAGGCAAGGTTTTTAGTAAGGATGTTTTATAGGAATGGGGGGATCAATTGTGGCTGCCATTAGATGGATTAGGATTAGGTTTTAGGTCTAGATGACTGGCTAGGAGTTGTCCACCCAATTCTAGGCCTTCTTATTGGTTCAACTTGTCATAGGCTACCTTTATTACAAATATCCTAAGAGTTAAATATCTTACCTATAAAATATCTAGATATTGATAATCATGTCATGACTAGGTTAACCTAATCAATCAAGGCTAATCTAGATTTAGGCTAAGTTTCTAGGTTAAGGCTTAACTAATAGATTATCACAATATTTAATTTATCAAAATTACAATTTCATAAAATTGTCAAAATGACCAAAATACCCTTAGGCTAAAAAGTTATAATTAGTCATCCTAATCGCATGACTAGGCTCCCTTGATCATGGTTAGTCTCTAGTCTTAGCCAAACTCTAGGGTTACACTAGTCAATCATCGAAATCACAATTCAACATTTTAAAATAGTTTTAAATTAATTAAAAATCACCAAAAATCATAACATAGTTTAAATATCATTATTAAATGATTATAATTATAAAATATTTCAAAATTACCCTTATTTTAGAAACTGGGTGCTACAAGTCTACCCTCCGTATAAGAATTTCATCCTCGAAATTAAAACGGTCGTACTCCTTCTAGGTCAAACATCCTCAATAATCACAGTCTCAATATACAGTCCGTTAATCATATGCGTCTGTCCAAAATCATGATACTCGAAATTTTTGTCATGCTAGTAAGCAAGGCTACGATATTCACAGAGTCCTTGACTATGGTACATACCTCTAGAATCATGATATTTAAAATTTTCGCATTGCCGCATGCTTGGCCGCAAAAATCTTAAATTCCCACACCCGAGAAATACGTCCAAAATCTGACTATATGTCCTCACTATGCCAGCTAACATAACTATAGAAGACTCTAGATCCCATGATCGAGGCAACCTAGCCCATATGATTCATCTTGGTAGAATATTTCAAATTAACCTTGATTACCAAGAATTAAATTCATCAACAACAAGGAAGATAAACAGAAGTTGTTGGAATCGAATTTCGAGATATTCATAATAAGATTCTCAAGGATCATCTAAGGAATCTCTCAAGTAGTCCTAACAGTGATTAAGTAACTCTCTATACTGCCTAATCCTATATCCTAACAGGAGGCTCGTAGCAGCACTCTAAGTCGAGCACCACTACGAAATTGTACTATTTGCGACTCTGACCTGCATGGGCTACCACAAAAACGTGTCACGATCCGCACCCTGAGGAAGGGCACGAGAATGTGGGTACGTCCAGCCTACGCCGCAGTGTCGGCGGTTGAACGCTGTATAATTATTCTATAACATCTAACATGATATAAACATATCATCTCCGCATGGAGGTATAATATAACATCTCAACTCTATATCTCAATCACAAGTCTAGGAAAGATAGAGCACGATATGGAATCAGATAAAAGGAAGAAACTGAAATATAATAGGGTTATCACACCACACAAAGTAGATGTCCAACACAAATAAATACAAGTCCTGAAATATAACTAAGTCTCAACTAACAAACGGAACAATCTGATACAAACTGAAAACTATAAACACTAGACTAGACTAGGCACCCTCTACTGAGCTAGATGCTCCTCAGGCTCCTGAAGGTCACCCTCATGTGTCCCATAGAAGGTAGGGCAGTCACCATCATCATCTGTAATATTTTCAACAGGTCCAGTCAAGACAAGAGCGAGCACAATACATCTCACGCAGTTCATAACATGTTAGGAAGTATAAAGCATGCAAAGAGTAAGATACATGAACTGTAAAAAAATGTATATGAAAACGAGAGAGAATTTATAACTGAAATATATATATATATATATATATATATATATATATATATATATATATATATATATATATATATAGGATAAGTAAAACTGTAATACTAGTTATTTAGAGCACAATATGGTTATGTAAATGGCTTAGGCCATACAATAACAATAGGTAGCTCCATCATACGTGAGTGTACAATAGATGCGCACAAGATTGCACAAGATGGGATTTGATCACATAACCATTCCTACTTACCCTCCCCAATCAATACACAAGGATCCAGTCAAGTTACGTTACCTTGTACAAGAGGTTTTTATCATGTTTGTGCACGTGATCATGAGAGTACAAGATTGCACAAGAGTATACATAAAAGCGGTGTACATGAAATACAAGATGTTCGTGAAAAGCACATGACAACTGTATCTGATGCACCCCGAGAGAGATAACATCGCATAACAAGATCCATATAGTACCAATCCGTGATAACAATGTGACAGCATCATGTAAAGTAATCTAGAGCATAAATATAAATCCTAACAAGTATGAAACGATCAGAGAATGTACTCGCCTGTCACCATGTATGACTTATATGAATGGATGTCCGAACTGGTGTCACAAAGTCCTATTTAGAGTAAAACAGGTTATTTACGTACTCAATTTGAAAGAATGGAAATCTGCAATGCAAACTACATGATTCTAAGTCAACTAGGTCAAAGTCAACTCTTGGTCAACTTTGGTCAATTGTTTAGGTCAAACCAGGTCACACTTGGTCCAATCAAGTCTAATCTAGGTTAAGTCAACTCTTGGGCCTAACCAAACCTAGACTAGCACTCACACACCATCACAACGCTATACAAGCCATCAAACATACAATTTATATATATATATATATATATATATATATATATATATATATATATATATATATATATATATATATATATATATATATATATATATATTCAATACACACATAGCATACTCTATTATGTGAAATCATTCATAGGCATATATATAGGAATCATCTCTATGTAGCTAATGTATACCTACATGAATATATATATATATATAAATATATATATATATATATATATATATATATATATATATATATATATATATATATATATATATATATATATATATATATATATATATATATATATGCAATGGTATATACATAGTGTTAGAGGGGAAAGAACAGAACACATATATAGAGGGGGATAGAGAGAACATATGCATAAGGCTATAGTGGTAGTGTCTATGTTAGAGTGTAGTGAATAAGAAGGGTGTGTGCACATATATTCAGTTAAGGGGTTTCACTACTACATGTATAGGGGTTGAGGCATATAGAGTTGTTAACAACGCCAAGGTTAAATCATCATGCATATAGGGTTTTAGGTTTAGTTTAGTAAACATGAAAGTGTTCAGGAAATCAAGTACTACATTATATATTTAACCCAAACAGCTCCATACTTGAATGCTAACAATCTGCACATGAATCCAGAAATGGATGAACTTGTTAAACATGTGAATTAACATGCATTTGGGTTTGAATTATTGAAAACAGGTTACATTTATATACTGTTCAGAAATCCAAAAATGGGACCAAATCAATGAGTCAGTGCATACATAAACCCAACAATCTCTCATACCAACCCATGTTTCCCTGTTTTCAAATTGGATCATTGAATCCAATATCTCAGTTTTCTTCCCAAAGCCATTTCATTTAAAGTTTATTTCAGTATTATATGTATTGATAGTTAATATACATTGAATCGAACTCAGATTATATTACAACTTAATCTCAGTTTTCTGTAAAAACTGGAAACATATATTAACATGTTCAGTGAAATATTTCTAAGGCAGGAACCTAAATCAGTAGACAATACAAATCCTAATGTATACATATCATGCTAGTAACTTAAAATCATGTAAATCTCGAAAAGAAAACAAATCAAACCAACTCAAAACCAAAAACATTCGAACTCCTTTGAAACCCATTTGTTTGAAAACCAAATCATACACAACATTAATAACTGAAAATCAATATAACAATCAACATTAACATTTTTAATCTCAAAAAATCACATTCTCATGTTCATGGTTTCATTGAAAGATACTGTAGTGCCCCATCCCGCAAAGTCAATCGGAGGAATCGAAACGCCGACGGCGTTCGGACTTGGCCTTACAACGGCGACTTGAAGACATCGCTCAGGTGGGGTAGTTTCGGTGAACTTGCCTCATCTTAGCCTTCACTTAATAATTCGTGTGCTTTCAACTTGCACAAGTAGGCTAATATAAAAGCTACGAACGCACATAGCTAAGGGAATGATCCCAACCCGTCGAATTGTGTTAGAACATAAAAAAAGGTCCCACGGCCTGCTTAGAAGTCGGCTCAGCGTGCTTTGAAAATGACACTCGGTCCTTCGTCCCGCGGCTTGGGAGAAGAAAAAGTTGGTATTCGACACAAACGATGAGTTAGCCTAAGTCATAGGCGTCGCCCGCGTAAATGCTCTATAAAGCATGCACGTCTCTACTGCGCAAGGCTTGGCATAGCCTTGGCTCGTGCCTCGGGTTAAGTTGTAGGCTTGATTAAGTTAAGAAAAGTTATGCCGGTCGACCTAAGTCATTCCAAGTGCCGTCCCGCTCTTTCTGCGGTTGTTAAGTTAAATAGTCCCACGATCTCAAGGGCCGTCATATAACGTATGACTTGGGTGATAGCGTCGCGTAGGACGTAAGTCAGTTAAAGGCTCGAGCCTCGGTTGGCACGATATAGAGTTAGCCACGGACTATGGCACTTTGGGAACACTTTTGTTCAAGTTAAGTTGGAAGGCTATGTAGTAGTCATTCCATCGAGTTCAATGAAGTTCGAGGCGGTCCCTCGGTTGGGAGTCTCGCGTTCCTATCCACATTAAGTATTCGAGGCGGTCCCTCGGTTGGGAGTCTCGTATTCCTATCCACGTTAAGAAGTTCGAGGCGGTACCTCGGTTGGGAGTCTCGCGGTCCCGAGGTACGTTATGCCAAGTGTGATTCAGAGTACGAGTTGCTAAGTATAGTTCCGGTCGTACCAACAAGTAGGCCATGCATTTACGTGAGTCTAGATGTCTCGTAGGTGCGTGGTCATTGGACACCTTGTCGACATGGATTTCTGCCTAGACTGGTTATACGCCGGGGCACCGGGCCCAGTCGTCCTAGGAGGTAGACGTTATAGCAACGCATGCTTTTATTGCGTGGGTAGTCGGGGGCTTTCAACGGGGCTCGCTACCTGCGCTGAAGGACCCGCCGCCTATCCGAGCTATATCCGCGATGGCTTGTCATGCCAGTGGCCTTTCATATAGATATTTGGCGTGCTAAGCGACGAATCCGCATACACGGTGTCGGTCGTAACAAAGGGAGTGTAAGCATGGTATGCGTTGAATAGTAAAATGTGTACTCGGTTGCACCCAAGGTATTATAAAGCCTACGATTCGGTTATACGTAAAGACACGTGCTTCGGCACAAGATATGGCGTCGTACTTGAGTTCTCAACACCGGTTCCACAAGTTTGGGTTAGTCGTTATGCGTTAAGTCGAGAAGGGCCATGAGGTGAGTTTAGATAAGTCAGGTTACGCTGCGAGGCACGGCCTCAATGTTTGAGGCATGGGCAAGTATTTGACACGACCTAGTCGTTACGTCCAAGAGTATGGTGCAAAAGACAAGTATGAGTCAGTACGTTGACAATGCAAGCACGAGAAAGGTCTAAAGGCAAAGTATGGGTACGTTATTAGTGTAAGGAACGGAGATGGTCTAAGACACTAAATAGGCCGAGCGTCGGTCCTGAAATCGATCCTAAGGCAAGACTAGAAAGACAATCGTAAAGGGCTTGTATCGCACAAAGTAAAATGAACGTGTCGGTTTTGTATGGGTGGGCGAGGAGCTCACTCCACCAGTACAGTTGAGTACTGACACCCACATAGTTTCTATTTACAGGTACAGGTAGAAGCTCGTGGCGCGGAGCTCGCTTGGATGCGTCGAGGCAATGAGTTCCTTGGCGATTCGAAGCGTACGGCCGTATGGAATCGAAGACTTATACGGGACATAATGTATGGACATCGCCTTCCTAAGCTTCCGCTGGCTCAAGCATTGTAATCGAGAGATGAGAGAGAGCAGAGTGATTTGTAATGTGAGGCGAGTGTAATTGAGTTATTGTAATCTTGGCCTTGCGCCCCCAATATAACCGTTGTTTCGATATCAATAAAGAGCTTCTTTTGAATGACTTGTATTTTATTCTAATTTCCGCTGCGTGTTCAATGTCTCTACTTGGGACTTCTGTGCGATGACCCCGTCGTCGCCGCTGTAATCGGCCGTTATGGAACCCGCCTTGCACGAGCGCAATCTAGGCTCGTGCGGCATCACGCCTTAGCGAGGACGATCGCTCCTACGGGAGCGGAGCGTGACATAATGGTATCAGAGCACGGCTTTACGTCCTAGGACTATCAATTGAATTCTTTAACTCCGTTGTTCCGCAAACTCTGAATTGTGCTTCCGCAACGTGATACCGTTGGTGCGCTCTCTCTCAAACGTCCCTCGGCATGTCCATACAATAAGTCTAATATTTTCGAAAGCTCGTACAAGCGTTCAATCGAACGCATCGATAGGTGATGGCCTTTGGGCCGAACGGTGCCGACCTTGAGTTGATAGAAAATGCGTGCAAAAGTTAGCAAGTCGTGTACGTGCCTAGCGAGTCCTACCTTAGCAAATGAGCATGAAAACTCGGAGTATAGTCCATACGGGATGGTTATGCGGCACAACTTAGTCCGCGTATCGCGCATCTCAACCTTTTGGTGCAAACGAGTCGCAACCGATATTAAGTACCGCTTGGTCAGGAACGGAGATACACTTGGAGTGTATATCGATAGGAATGTTATCAGACTAACGCTTAGGCGTACACAGAGGATTGATTGGGATTTTGAGGATTGTGCGAACGACTTAGTGCATCGATGCGACGTGAACGATTACGCTAGGGATTCGTCGAACGAATCCGAAACGTGTCTTAGCAAATAACGCGAACGTGATTTAGACTAGATTGGATGACTCAAATCTCGAGTGGTGTATGGTCCGTCTTGGAAATCATTCGAGCGAAAGATTGAGGATTGCACGAGTATGAAATACAAAAATAATTGAATAGGTGAAATCGAATCGAGGAAATTGATACGGATCGTATACGAAAAGTTAACACGACGGGTAGGTAGCGTGCATAAAATGTTCGATTTTAAAGTTACGCAAATGACTCTGAGGATTGAAATCGATGTGCTCGATGGTATGAGTTAGCAAGGAATGATGCAAATTGAGGAAATATGTTGGTCGATGACTTAAGATAGATGGATAAACGATACGTGAATTTGGGTTGAAGAAATTGATATTATGAACGATTCAAGGAGATTATCCAGTCGGACGATAGCATCATTCGCACGACTCAAAATTCGTTACAAAGGAAGATCGTCAGGTTACGCATATCGTCGATGGTATTGAGGCGTATCAAAGATCGATATACGATAACTCGGTGGTACTCTGACATGGTTAATGACAATCATACAAGTGTTATCGTTCTGATGGATGAATACTTAGGATCTTGATTGAGACGAATGTTGGGTGAAAGAAATCGTGTTTTGATGGTTACGTTGATAACCACAATGTCGACAGTCTTGTCTTGCGCGAGCGCAACTCCAGCCTCGTACATGCGTTGCGTCGGATTTGGGACGATCATTCTGCGTGAGCGCTGACATGGTGATTCATGTCGCGGGAATGATCGAACTTGGAAAATCAGGACGCGGCAACTTTGATTGTCCCGACTTGTCGGTTTGATGCGAAGGCAAATTCGAGGATGTTAGGACTTGCGATTATATTCGAATAAAACTTGAGGATTGTGTAGGTCCAATCCGCGCATCGAGAATGATTTAGTCTAGACCCAAAACAAGTGTTACGCCCGATAAGAATAATTATCTCACGGGAGCGTGCATGGTGATTCGTGTCCACCGTAGATAATCGGACTCGCGTGAGATCGGAGCGTGGCATACTGTTAAGTCAGACGACCTTGTGATCGATTACGTGAATTGGAATAGATGATTCGGAAATGTGAATTATGGTTTAGAGATGAATCGTGTTGTAGCGTGCGTGATTTGGAAGGATCGACAGGCGGATTACGTCGAACGTGTTCGAAGAGATAGACTATACGAAATGGCTTGATGAATGAACGATATTGATATGACGTAGAATTGGTTGAAATATAAGTCATCGTAGGATGGTTTTACTAAAATGACTCGGACCCCATGCGACGAACATTGGGATGTGTGTAGAAAATCGATGCTCGATATTTAGAAATCGGAGTGATGCGAGCTTGGGTAGAAAACCCCGTACCAATGATTTGGTTTGACCTTAGGATGGGGTCAGTGTGGATATCGTTGTTTGGGAACTATGATTCCAGTGCTGACGAGAGACATAGCCTAGCGGTTCGAAAGACGTTCCGGCACGAAACGATAGAAAATTGGGGAGGCACCACTCGTGAGTCTCGGCTGACTTGCACGTATATCAGGGATGCCCGAATATGTGCACGATCCGACTCGAGTGGTGATGGCGGATTCTCTATCACGAGGCTTGGCTGAAATGCATATATTTTGGGGATGCCTAGAATATGTGCACGATCCATCTAAGTGATACATTGAATCAAGTGAGACTTGAGGAACGGGAAAGTGTCGAGGATTTTAAAATCGTGAGTTTTGAAGAAATAATGATGGTAATGCGATCATTGATTTGAGACGAGTTCTAATGTTGGTTGATCGGTTGGTGTGTCTTATGACTAAGTTAGCGATAGCACGAGCATGGCTCGAAATCGAAGAAATGCGTAGGCGAGTGTGTACGATTAAGTCTTGGCCATAGAAATGGTAGGACGGCTTACCTTCAGAAAAGACTCGAGGACGAGATTTGTTCTGAGTGGTGTATGTTGTAGTGCCCCGTCCCGCAAAGTCAATCGGAGGAATCGAAATGCCGACGGCGTTCGAACTTGGCCTTACAACGGCGACTTGAAGACATCGCTCAGGTGGGGTAGTTTCGGTGAACTTGCCTCATCTTAGCCTTCACTTAATTATTCGTGTATTTTCAACTTGCACAAGTAGGCTAATATAAAAGCTACGAACGCACATAGCTAAGGGAATAATCCCAACCCGTCGAATTATGTTAGAACATGGAAAAAGGTCCCACGGTCTGCTTAGAAGTCGGCTCAGCGTGCTTTGAAAATGACACTCGGTCCTTCGTCCCGCGGCTTGGGAGAAGGAAAAGTTGGTATTCGACACAAACGATGAGTTAGCCTAAGTCATAGGCGTCGCCCACGTAAATGCTCTATAAAGCATGCATGTTTCTACTGTGCAAGGCTTGGCATAGCCTTGGCTCGTCCCTCGGATTAAGTTGTAGGCTTGATTAAGTTAAGCAAAGTTATGCCGGTCGACCTAAGTCATTCCAAGTGCCGTCCCGCTCTTTCTGCGGTTGTTAAGTTAAATAGTCCCACGATCTCAAGGGCCGTCATATAACGTATGACTTGGGTGATAGCGTCGCGTAGGACGTAAGTCAGTTAAAGGCACGAGCCTCGGTTGGCATGATATAGAGTTAGCCACGGACTATGGCACTTCGGGAACACTTTTGTTCAAGTTAAGTTGGAAGGCTATGTAGTAGTCGTTCCATCAAGTTCAATGAAGTTTGAGGCGGTCCCTCGGTTGGGAGTCTCGTGTTCCTATCCACGTTAATGTGTTTCGAGGCGATCCTTCGGTTGGAAGTCTTGCGTTCCTATCCACGTTAAGTATTCGAGGCGGTCCCTCAGTTGGGAGTTTCGCATTCCTATCCACGTTAAGAAGTTTGAGGCGGTCCCTCGGTTGGGAGTCTCGCGGTCCCGAGGCACATTATGCCAAGTGTGATTCAGAGCACGAGTTACTAAGTATAGTTTCGGTCGTACCAACAAGTAGGCCATGCATTTACGTGAGTCTAGATGTCTCGTAGGTGCATGGTCATTGGACACCTTGTCGACAAGGATTTCTGCCTAGACTGGTTATACGCCGGGGCACCGGGCCCAGTCGTCCTAGGAGATAGACGTTATAGCAACGCATGCTTTTATTGCATGGGTAGTCGGGGGCTTTCAACGGGGCTCGCTACCTGTGCTGAAGGACCCGCCGCCTATCCGAGCTATGTCCGCGATGGCTTGTCATGCCAGTGGCCTTTCATATAGATATTTAGCGTGCTAAGCGACGAATCCGCATGCACGGTGTCGGTCGTAACAAAGGGAGTGTAAGCATGGTATGCGTTGAATAGTAAAATGTGTGCTCGGTTGCACCCAAGGTATTATAAAGCCTACGATTCGGCTATACGTAAAGACACGTGCTTCGGCACGAGATATGGCGTCGTACTTGAGTTCTCAACACCGGTTCCACAAGTTTGGGTTAGTCGTTATGTGTTAAGTCGAGAAGGGCCATGAGGTGAGTTTGGATAAGTCAGGTGACGCTGCGAGGCACGGCCTCCATGTTTGAGGCATGGGCAAGTATTTGACACGACCTAGTCGTTACGTCCGAGAGTATGGTACGAAAGACAAGTATGAGTCAGTACGTTGACAATGCAAGCACGAGAGAAGTCTAGAGGTAAAGTATGGGTACGTTATTAGTGCAAGCTACAGAGATGGTCTAAGACACTAAATAGGCCGAGCGTCGGTCCTGAAATCGATCCTAAGGCAAGACTAGAAAGACAATCGTAAAGGGGCTTGTATCGCATAAAGTAAAATGAACGTGTCGATTTTGTATGGGTGGGCGAGGAGCTCACTCCACCAGTACAGTTGAGTACTGACACCCACATAGTTTCTATGTACAGGTACAGGTAGAAGCTCGTGGCACGGAGCTCGCTTGGATGCGTCGAGGCAATGAGTTCCTTGGCGATTCGAAGCGTGCGGCCGCATGGAATCGAAGACTTATACGGGACATAATGTATGGACAACGCCTTCCGAAGCTTCCGCTGGCTCAAGTATTGTAATCGAGAGATGAGAGAGAGCAGAGTGATTTGTAATGTGAGGCGAGTGTAATTGAGTGATTGTAATCTTGGCCTTGCGCCTCCAATGTAACCGTTGTTTCGATATCAATAAAGAGCTTCTTTTGAATGACTTGTGTTTTGTTCTAATTTTTGCTGCGTGTTCAATGTCTCTGCTTGGGACTTCTGTGCGATGACTCCGTCGCTGCCGCTGTAATCGGCCGTTATGGAACCCGCCTTGCACGAGCGCAATCTAGGCTCGTGCGGCATCACGCCTTAGCGAGGACGATCGCTCCTACGGGAGCGGGGCGTGACAGATACAAATCTTAGTTAACATAAATTTTAGTTCACTGTTAAACACCAAAACCCCTATCCCAATCTCAGGTTCCTACTATATGACTAAACAGGAATACACACACAAGTAAGGTCTGTACAGATGAGTAAGGGACAGGTATATTATAAGGGTATGGACTGAAATTCTTTTTGAAAACATCAAATTGAAACCCATTCTCAGTTATTGTATTCAAATCTCAGTTCAGTTTTTTTTACATTCAACTAAATTTCTCAGTTTTCTTTTGAAAACAGTGTAACTTTCAAACTCCTCTTCAATTTCGAATCCAACCCATCCCATCTGAATCCCCAGATATGTATACATGTTATTACATCACAAATATCATTAATTAATAATTTAAAACATATTTAAACTCTAAAGTTTACTCAGGTTTTTATTAACTGTTTCAAATTCAGAAATTAAATTATCCTAATGAGCTTAACATCAATTTCACAGGTTTGCATTAACTGTTTCAGCAAATCTTAGGTTCATACACATGTAGACATCACTAATTAACAAAATCAGCTTTTAAATTTCATTTTAATCATCATTTAAAAACTCTGAAAAAAAAAACAGAACTGAACAATGGTATCAGTATTTTTTTTTGAAAACTCGACACCACAACCAAATTTCAAAATGCAAAACCACATCCAAACCCAAATCAACTTCTACAGAGTGTCCCCCACATGTACATGTGTCATGGGGGTTGCATTCGTGTCCACACAAGTGGATACGAACGTGTCCAAATCAGAAAACACAAGTGCCATGAACACAGTGTAACCTATTCCTCGTGCAGCCGTGTCGAGCTCTCGTGGACACGACACAAGTCGAACCAAGACACGTGCTCATGTCCAGACATTCGCCAGGGATAGAGCTATATGCTCGAGTCCCTGACATGTCACCACGACGTGTCCTGGTGGGACACGAAGCCCGTATCAGAGCGGGGTGTTCATGTGCGCACGTGTCAGTGAAAGACCAGTACGAGATCGAGAACTCCCTCAATACTCGATCAATTTACCTAAAATTTTGTGGGTGGCCTGACAGTCATGGCCCCCACGTGTACACCAATTTTGGTGTGTCGAAGTGTCGTGTACAGTGATATAGAGAACCCGAGCAGCAGGACACAGCACGGGGGTGTCGTGCAGCGTGTTCGTGTCCATTTTGGACACGGACACGAGTCCAAATCTTGCTCAGTCAGTAGGGAAATTAAAGTACACATATAGGGCTACGTTTTGTTCAATTAGTTTTGCAAATTACTAATTTTTAATTCTATGTGACATTTCATCGAACACGAGTTTAAAAACACCGATACGTGTCCGATACAGACACGAAATGGACACGAATTCCTACCAAACTTGGGCTACACCTAGGGGGACCCTAAATGAATGCATCCATGGGGAAAAAATTGGGAATTTAATAAGGTTTGTAGGGTTTTACCTATTGAGTGTTCAAACTCAATATAAAGAGCCTCGATTCGATGTCGTCCTTGATTTCCTACGGTTCAAACGTCCTCCAACCTTGCTAGCTATCCTCCACAAGCCTCCTCTACTGTTGGGGATGATGATGCAATTGATTAGGATCAAATTGGACTTAATTTGGATATTTGGGGAAGGATTTTTGGGTAGGAACTATTAGGGTTCTAAAGAGTTGTAAAAAGAGGCAAGGTTTTAGTAAGGATGTTTTATAGGAAGGGGAATCAATTGTGGCTGCCATTAGATGGATTAGGGTTAGGTTTTAGGTCTAGATGACTGGCTAGGAGTTGTCCACCCAATTCTAGGCCTTCCTATTGGTTCAACTTGTCATAGGCTACCTTTATTACAAATATCCTAAGAGTTAAATATCTTACCTATAAAATATCTAGATATTGATAATCATGTCATGACTAGGTTAACCTAATCAATCAAGGCTAATCTGGATTTAGGCTAAGTTTCTAGGTTAAGGCTTAACTAATAGATTAGCACAATATTTAATTTATCAAAATTATAATTTCACAAAATTGTTAAAATGACCAAAATACCCTTAGGCTAAAAAGTTATAATTAGTCATCCTAATCGCATGACTAGGCTTCCTTGATCATGGTTAGTCTCTAGGCTTAGCCAAACTCTAGGGTTACACTAGTCAATCATCGAAATCACAATTCAACATTTTAAAATAGTTTTAAATTAATTAAAAATCACCAAAAATTATAACATAGTTTAAATATCATTATTAAATGATTATAATTATAAAATTTTAAAATTACCCTCAGTTTCGAAACTGGGTGCTACATTTTGCGACGTTTTCTCTATTAGCGATACGCTTTTTTCCGTTGTTTCCTAAATGTCGTTGAAAACGTCGCCAATTTAGTTTAGCGACGTTTTAGACGAGATTAGCGATGTTTTGGAACGTCGCTAATCTGACAAATTTTTGTAGTGGAAGACCCTACTCTTCCTTAGCCATGCTTCGATTTCAAAGATTAACCCTTGGTTTTATTTCTGTTATGCATAATATCCATATTACTAGGCAGCATTCTTCCAAAATTTCTTGACTAAGTACCTACTTAGTTGTGCCTTATTCAAGTAAAATTTTTTCCTTGAACTTATCAAAATTTTCTTACCATGATTTGCAACTTCTCTGTTCGCAATTCTCTCGAACTTGCCTCCTCATTACACAATTATAAATCACTTTACGGCACCTTACTCCAGCTTTGTCCAACCGAGTCAATTTTGTCTAGCCTGTTGAAATACCGACCCATATAGGAGTAGCACTAAATTGGTAGTAATTTTCCTATAGAGTTATTGACCAATAGTACTATGATAGAACCTAGGACTATTACAGACCTTAATACCTAAATTCTCGTACTTGACTCCTTTAGTTATAAATCTTCTCTCTTTTTTACACTATGCCTAATTGCAATTTCGAGGACGAAATTTTCTAAGGTGGGTAGGATGTAATCCCCTGAATTTTAGGTTCTTTTAAAAAATTAAATGAATTATTTTCCATAAATAATTTTATTATAATTATTTTTGATCATTAAATGAACTTTTTTGTGACCTTGATTTTTGGAGTGCCAGGGATGTCAATCTCTTGATACTCCCTCATGAGTTTTGTAGTAGACGAGATTATCTCCATTTTGATATATCATGTCCCATTCAAACTTGTTTCCTTGTATTCTATTTACATCGTACAACTTTCTGGTCAATTTAGGCTATTTGACCATCTACCGTAAAACTTGATCTAACTTCCAGTTTAGTTTCGGGGCTCGATATCGATCCAACCTAATCAACCAAATATATAATTTTGACATATTTGGAGCCTACTACGTACATGCCACTTGTGTGCCATCCAATTGTGCTCGCGCATGCTAATATTTTATCAATGATCGTAAATGACTTAAATTGTAGTCTTAATCGCACCAATCCTCTCCGTGTTGCGTGGAAGCATCGTTCACCGGGTGAATCGACTTGGGAGTGCGAGAATTCTATTCTAGAGCATTTTCCTCATTTATTTGAGGACTCAAGTACGAACTTACGTGCCACATTTAGTTCTCATCACCTTAAATTATCGTATCCTTATTCGTGCTAATATCATTAATTTTGGGGAAAAATTCTTCCAAGTTGGGAAGGATGTAAACCCCCCTTCTTTAAATTCTATTATTACTAATATTCCTAAAATTAAGGTAAATTATTAATTAAATTAGATAGAGTGATTCACTGTATATATATATATATATATATATATATATATATATATATATATATATGCAAATGACCTCTAGCCTAGTGGTTAAGAGAGATGCATGCGGCCCAAGTGGTCGGGAGTTCGAGTCTCAGTGGAGGCGAGTTCGCCACAAGTACCCATTGCTTCAAAAAAAAAAAAAAAAAAAAAAAATATATATATATATATATATATATATATATATATATATATATATACACACACACACACACACACACACACACACATGTGTGGATGGCACGAGTTCGAGCCTTCTTGGGAGCGCGCTCCCAAGCTCCGGTAAGAAGTGGACACCCATATATATATATATATATATATATATATATATATATATATATATATATATATATTTGAAGCAAGGGTAATTAGTTTCCGGAATCGCTCCCACTGGGATTCGAACTCCTGACCACTCGGGCCGCATGCATCTGTCTTAACCACTAGGCTAGAGGTCATTTGCATATATATATATATATATATATATATATATATATATATATATATATATATATATATATATATAGTGAATGTATATTTCAATCTAGAGAATAAATATTATTGTGAATACATGTATACAAATACATATTTTGGAGTATGTTTTAGAGTATATATAAATATGAGTATAATTAGAGAGTAATTTAGGATATATATATATATATATATATATATATATTCTTGGAAATGTGTATACATAAATACATTTGAAATCGTTTAATACAGACTCTCCTTTCAAATATATTTTCCAACTATTAACAGCCCTCCCCTGTGATGGCCTATGGGGCAAATGGGTTGAGCAGGCGGGTCCGGGTCGGGCGACCCTAAACCTGCAGCCCGGAACCCAAACAATTACTGCCAACGATTTAAGTTTGGAGAGTGGGTTAAACCCGCAATTTGTTAACAAACTTGACCCGTTGGAATTGAACTCAACGGTTGCTTTACTATTGCACCTTCTTCTTCCCGCTGGGTAGCTGCTAGCAGAGGTTCTCCGCAAGAACAGACCACGCGTGTACGGCCTAGCTCCCAACAGCTGGCGAACGGCATTCTCCTCCCCTCCGCTTTCTCTCTCTATATATACATTCTCCTCCTCTTCCCTAACCCTAGAAACCCAAGCCGTCGCTACAACCAAAACTCCATCGAAGCCATTCCGGTCGAGGCAGCCATTCCCGACCATCTCCTCGATGCGCGTCGAGCTCACCCTCGACCACGGCGTAGTCAACGAGCCTCACCTGTTGCGCGATCTTCCTCTTCCATGTAAGCCTCCTTCTTCCTCCTTACTTGTCGTTATGCCACTGCTCGTTGATTTTATTTTTAAAAACAAACCATTAAAACAACTTATGTATTAGAACCTTGGGAGAACAGTAGTTTGTATAATATATGTTTTCCAATAAGAAGTTGGGGAGGTGGTTCGTTTACTGGACAGGAGTTAGGCCATGCTTAAGCCCTCGTGTGCATGTGGTAAGGGTCATACGCAAGGGCTGAGCTTTCTGTGTAAACGCGTGGAAGGAGGAAACTGTGAGGCCATATATGGGGAGTAGCCATGTCTCAACAGCAATAAAATATTGCACTACCTACTTCTTACCCAAATGAAGTGTAGCTCACTGGTTGTGTGTTTGAGTGGTTATAGATAGGGCTGCAAACGAGCCAAGCCGAGCCAAGCTTTTGTAAGCTTGAGCTTGGCTCGACTAGAATTAATCGAGCTCAAGCTTGATAATTTTTTTATTTTAGAACTTGAGCTTGGCTTGAGCTTTTTTATATTAAGCTTGAACTTGGCTTGGTTTGAGCTCGAGCTTGGCTTGATAAGCAAGCTTGATTCAAGCTTGATAAACAAGCTCGATAAGCTCATATCAAGCTCATTAAGCTTGATTTCAAGCTTGTTCACCTTTATTTCAAGCTTAATGAGCTCGATTTCAACCTAGTTACGCTTGAATTCAAGTATATGTAACTTTAACAATTTATTTATAGAAAATTAATTAAAAAAGTTCCTTTATATCAATTATTAAGGACATATAAATATATAAAGCACACAACCATATTATTATACAAACATACATAAAATTAGAATTCAATAACAAACGAGCTTCTAAACAAGCTCCTAAACGAACTTCTAAACGAGCCAGCTCGCAAGCTCATAAACGAGCCAGCTTGCGAGCTCGAACGAGCCGAGTACTTCTAAGCTTGAGCTTGGCTCATTTATTAAACGAGCTTGAAAATGAAGCTTGAGCTCGACTTGTTTACTAAACGAACCGAGCTCAAACGAGCTTTTATCGAGCCGAGCTTCGAGCAGCTCGCAAACGGCTTGGCTCATTTGCAGCGCTAGTTATAGAGCAGATTCCTGGGTTCGAATCCAGGGTGTGTGGAAAGAGGGGTGATTTTGTGGGCTGTGTTGGCTTCCTTTTATTTATGTGTTTTTCCTTACCTCCCAACAAGGGGTGATTAGTATCTAGGGGCTATATTCCATACTTGAAGGCATTAGCCCACTGGTTCGGTGAAGGCCAGTGAACCCTAAGGGGGCGTTTGGTATGCGGAATACTATATAGCCGAGAATTTTATATTTTCGGAAATCAAATTCCAAGGAATTAAATTTTCGGAAAAATTACATTCCCATGTTTGGTGACAATATAAATATCCCCGGAAAAAAAATAAAAAATAATAATAACGAAAAAAATGAACAAATATAAAAAAAACTGGTAAAAAGGACAAAAAATCGGTAAAAACAAAAAAAAATGGTTAAAAAGACAAAAAAATCGATAAAAACGACAAAATAACAAAAAACGACAAAAACGATAAAAAACGACGAAAAATCGGTTAAAACGACAAAACTGACCAAAAAACGACAAAAAATGTATAAACGACAAAAAATAACAAAAAAAAGGGTAAAAACGACAAAAATAACCAAAACACGACAAAAATGACATAAAATCGATAAAAACGACAAAAAAATTAAAATGCGGCAAAAACGACAAAAAACAAAAAAATATCGATTAAAACGACAAAAAATGACAAAAAATTGGTTAAAACAAATAATCGATAAAAACGACAAAAAAGAACACAAAATCGGTTAAAACGACAAAAAAATCGGTTAAAACGACAAAAAATAACCAAAAAGCGACAAAAACGACAAAAAAACGGTAAAATCGACTAAAATGATAAAAAACGACATAAAATAAGTAAAAATGACCAAAAAGCGAAAAAAAACGACAAAAACGACTAAAAATTGGTAAAAACAACAAAAACTACAAAAACGACAAAAAATCGCTTAAAACGACAAAAATTGACAAAAAAGCGACAAAAAGGACAAAAGTTGGATAAAAACGACAAAAAATAATCAAAAAGTGACAAAAAAGACAAAAGGGTAAAAACGACAAAAAATTGCTTAAAAAGACAAAAAATGGGTAAAATAGACAAAAAATGACAAAAAGAGATAAAAACGACAAGAAATAATCAAAAAGTGATAAAAAAACGACAAAAACATTGCTTAAAATGACAAAAAATTGCTTAAAACGACAAAAAATTGGTAAAAACAAAAAAAAAATGACAAAAAAGCGATAAAAACGACAAAAAAAATTCAAAAAGTGACAAAAAAGACAAAAAATGGGTAAAAACAATAAAAAGTCGCTAACGACAAAAAATTGGTAAAAACGACAAAAATGACAAAAAAACGATAAAAACGACAAAAAATAATCAAAAGTGACAAAAAGACAAAATTGGGTAAAAACGACAAAAAATTGCTTAAAACGACAAAAAATTGGTAAAAACGAGAAAAATGACAAAAAAAAACGATAAAAACGACAAAAAAAGAAAAAAAATGTTCTAAACTAATCAAAATTGATCAAAAAAGAAGAAAAAAAATTTAGACAATTTTTTTTTTGCCCGGGCAAAAAACAAATACCCACATATTCTCAAGGGATAGAATTCTCATGTTTTGTGGGTAAACTATTTACCGGGGTATTTATAATTCCCGGAAATAAATTTTTTATAAGCCAAACAAACGTGGTAATAGATTCTCATCTTAAATTTTTCTGGGAATAAAAAAAATACCGTGTACCAAACGCCCCCTAAGTTCCAGAGTTTGAGCCCTATGTAGCTTGTCCATGAAGTTTCTTTTCATTTTGGGGGTACATATAGTGTCAGAGTATCTTGGAAGGTAGGGGTGAGCAAATCTAGGTTTTAGAACCGAAACCGACCCGAACCGACCCGGATTAACAATTCAGATCGGTTTTGGACATTTCGGGTCAGAGTTCAGTTGGAAGGAGAGAAAAAAAACTCATTTTTCGGTTCGGGTTGTGGGTTTGGAATTCGGTTTCCGACCCGAACCGAAAATCGAAGTGTATAGTAGTATATATACAAAAAAAACCTAAAAACATTCTCTCTCTACTATTCTTTCTTTTCTGTGCTCCTCCTCTCCTCTCTGAGTCTCCATCCTCATATCTAAGGTCTATGTTCTCTCTCTCTCTCTCTCTCTGTCTCTCTTTTCTTAGACGCGGAGGAGCCAGGAGACTTCCCCAAGGGAGTTGTCGAGGTGGGTGGACATCTTCTCGGCGGCGGGGATGATGGTGAAGAGGCGCTTCATGAGGCCCGTGGTACGACACTTGGAGATGAGGGCGATGGCCTCATGAGGATTTGCTCAGTGTCGTCCATGATCCGTCGATGGCCCGCTAGAGGTCCACGCGGGCGGGCGACCGGAGCAGCGCCTAGAGCTTCTCGGTCTTGGACTTCAATTCCTGTCACTCCTGCTTGAAGTTATGAGCGTCGTCGGTCCACTTCTCCACATAGTCAGTCAGCTGTAGCCGCTTCGCAAGCACGCTCTTCACACCATATCCATCATCTCCAAATTTCTCTCAGATATCTCTCTCAAATTTCATTTCCATTTATTAGAATTAGGAGAAAAAAAGGAATTAGGAGTTGAAACCTATTTTAACATCAATAATAATGATAAATGTTACTATTACTATGTTTGCTTTAGTATTGATTATTGATGACAGTTAGGTTTATGAATTTTTATAATGTTTTAAATTTGATGTAGTGGGAGGCTGGAAGGACGTAGGGTAGGTGGGGATACTTTACTGAGTGGACAAAAAGTATTGGGTTGAAGGCTCCATTTATTACTGACAGTATTGTTGACTGAGTGGACATAAAGTATTGGGTTGAAGGCTCCATTTATTATTGACAGTATTGGGTTGAAGGCTGCATTTATTACTGACTGCACATTTTACGTAGCCGTTCCTTGCAGTCTTTGTCATCAGTGGAGTGACTAGGAACCGGTGGTCGCCCATTGGAACGGTTCAAAATGGACCGGAGGGGACCGGATACGGGTCAACTTATGGTTCACCTACGTTATTATTTAGTTGGGCGTAAATGTAACTATTGCAACATTTGTCAGTCTGTATTATATGTTATTATTTTGCTATTGTTTCCTCTGTATTATTATTGCTATTAAATTTTGATATAAAGGCCCATCCGGTCCACTAAACTGAACTGACCGAGGACCGAACTGTTTAAATTCGGTTCGGTTTATTTCGGTTTAAAAAAACGGTTTGGTTTTCGGTTTTAAAATTTATGGTTTACGGTTTATTCGGTTTTCACAAATTCGGTTCGGTTTGAACCGAACCGAACCGTTGCTCACCCCTAGTTGTGAAGTCCTTTTTGTTGTTGTTTTCTTTTTGTGTGAAGTTGTGAGGTTGATCCTTTTGAGTTGGGTTCCTTACTTAGGTTCAACTTGTTAACAATGAATTCAATCTTATAAATATTTGGTTCAACTTAATATTTTTATATAGTACTTGCCATCCTTTATGGCCATGGACTATGACGACATATTGGGGGGTAGTAGGACATGAGTGTTTAGTAGGAAATGTTGTCTTTAATATAGTCCTAATAATATTTTTTCCTTCTTGATAAACTAAATTTGTGTTAATTGATAAGAAGTAGTGCTAGCCCGAATAATTAATTTAAATCCTAATTTATATAGGGTACTTGGACACTCTGGACTCGGGCTCGATACCTGATTGGCGTACTCAGTTTTCGATTACAGGCAAGTATACATTGCCACTTTGTTCGTCATTCAGTTACATTTTGCATGTCTGCTATTTTCCTTGATATTTTACATGTGCGCGTCCGAGTACAACTCTTGGTGCAACCAACGAGAAATGTTGGCTCTCTATTTTCTAACCTAGGCTATAGGAGACTACCCTTACATTGCTGAACGGATACACAGATATCCTGCAGGACCCTGGCACAACTTTGGACACGGAGTGATGATGATGAGATATAGGACACACATCCCCATATTCGATCGATCGTCTGTACGATGGAGCGTGTGTCATCATAGTCATGTTGATCATTCATTGTACTGCTACTGGACTTCTTATTAGGGATTGAATGTGACAAAAATTCGACATGTTCTAGATTCATTGGGTGGGAAGGACAGTTACTAGACGTAGGGACTACGAGATTAGTTTACTTGACGTTGCTGCATGACAGGTGTCCGGAGGGAGCGCCATTGTACGAGTAGACAGCGCCATGGGTCGAAAGTTGTCCTCATTTGCATATATACATAGTGGATGGAGTACCCCTAATTTTTTTATTCTTTTTCATACCATAGTGGCATGTATATTATGTATCTTGTTGCGTCCTGCCGAGGACCTGGTTTCCTTCCAGGTTGGCTGAGTAGGTTTGCAGAGTTCTTGTCGGACATTTGCTGAGCACCCATTTCATTGCAGGTATTACTTTTCTGTAGTATATATGTTTCATTCCTATATTTCATATCTGCTTGATTGTGTAGTATTTATAGACTTTTTTTTATTCTCTCGAGTCTATTCGGGCAAGTTTGATTATTAGGCTATAGACTAGTATTCATATTTTCTTTTCTTTATGTTTCTATTATATGGATTGAGATATATAGTTGATATAGTGATATTTACACCAGTCTGGTTGAATACGTAGCTGGCCAATGCCACGTGGCTCGGTCCCGCATATTTTGGGCTGGGGCGTGACAAAAACTAAAGCCCAAATATTTAGTATATAATTAGTAATACAATATTAGTTAGTAGTCCAAAATCCAAGCCCAAGGCTTGGTAGACTAATAGGCTAGACTGACCTACAATCCAAGTCCAAGACTTGGTAGGCTCACAATTAATTAAATAATAAAATAATTTAAAAATAAAAATAATTAATTAAATAATAATTAGAATTTGAAATAAATTATAATAAATCGAAAATGATTTTATACATTACAACATTGTTTTCCAAAATAGAATTTTCAATCTAGGAAAGGATTTTATAACTCAAAAATTAGTTCAAAAGTTTTCAAAAATAGAAAATTCGAATTCTAGGTAGTTACAAAATGCCCTTGCGACAAAATGACAAACTAACAAGTGCTATCCTAAAAAATTAGCATAACATCAATATACTAATAGAATTTTATCATTATATTGTTCTGCCTCATAGAACAGTTTTTGGACTTGCTAGAAAAATAATTGGGGTCACAAAGTATACTATCAGTATATTAGCAATCAATACTAAGTAATATTGTCTGCACTGATTTTGTACAAACAGTAACTCGGGCTAGATTTTTTTTTCATGTCCAAACTCTACTAAGTCGATCCTTTGTAATTAGGGGAGCTAGGGTAAGGTTCATACTATATTTTAGGACCAAAATTTTGAGATTAAAACCCAATTATCACAATAAAATCTATGGTTCTGCACTTTGTGTCCTAGAATTTATCCTAAACTCAACCCTATCTCAAACCACTACAAAAATCTAGCATTAATACATAACAATAAAAAAGAATTAAGAGAGAATTTGTCACGTCCAGCTCCAGGAATACAATGAGCATAGCATGTCAGTATCATGCTACACGACATACGAGTATCCTAGTACCCATATTTGCGATTATTGCCTGTACAGTTCTATAATACGTTTACTACATATCACATATTGTATAAAATAATCCATAACATTCTAAAAGGACATTTTAAATGAATAAATAGGAAATTGACTATTCTATCTAAATACAACTATAAACAGTTCTATAATACGTTTACTACCAATTGACTATTCTAGCTCCTCCATCTTCACCTCAGCCCTCATCAACCCATTCCCATGAGGAGTAACCAGTTTCTTACATATAATATCAGGGAACACTGAGAAATAAGTCGATTGATTATAAAGATCAGTATAGTACCTTACAGCCTCCTTCTGAATATTGTCGGGGGAAACTGCCTCATGTCCATCTGGCCGAAGTATCTTGCCGATGTGGTTACGGTGTTGGCGCATACGGATGATATCAAAGAAGAACCGAGAATTTCTATCCCCCTCCCGGAGCCACTGGCACTTAGCCCGCTGAGCCGCGTCGATTTCCTCCAGGGACCGGAGGCGCCCCACCTCGGACGCAAGTGTCCGCTCCTCCGCGGCTAGGTCACGGTTCGTCAAATCTGCCTGCAATACGGATTGCACCTGGAAAAGTCGCTGTTCCTCCTTCTCAATCGACCGCTTGGGTAATGCCAGGTTCCAAGCTTTGAGACCCGCTTTTATTTTCCTGAGCCGCTACACAAGACGAAATTGGTAGTTCCCTATAACCTCAGCTTGGAGTCCGCCCTTCACAACATCCCCATAGATAGAATAGTCAATTGGTAGTTCCCTGTAACCACTTTAAGTATATTTTTTTACAAAAATATATCCACATACATGTATATATACATCTTATTGTTTTCTTTTTCAGGAAACCCTCAAAAAATTTCTTTTGCTTCATCAACACAAAATTATTGACATCCCTTCAAAACTATCAACACATACAACCCTCAAAACTATCAAAAGGAAAAGCGTGCACATCTTGATTCTGCAACCTACAAATAAAGGTACAATAAAATGTTGTAATCTTTAACACTAAAATTCGTTCAAATACTGTCACGACCCGCACCCTAGAGTAAGGGCACGAGAAGTGGGTACGTCCAGCCTACGCCGCAGTGTCGGCGGTAGAACGCTGTCCTAGGTCAATCATCTAACAATATAAAGTACCTGTACAGTTTATACTCTCCGAATGGAGGTGACAAACAGAAAACAATCTCAATCACATCTAGGTTGAAGAATGAAAGATAGATAGATAGACAGTAACTCAAAGAGAACAGTAGAATAGATGAAATAAGTCCAAGTGTCTAGGATAACATAACATCAGAATGTCAACTCATAATACAATAAGTCTAAGAGTCTATATATCTCAACATCTCAAAATACAACTCAGATGTGAGACAAAATGATAATACAGAAAAGACTGTCTAGCTAAACTAGCCTAGACTACAGGGGCAACATCCTCAGCTGCAGGTGGATCCTGCTGAGGGTCCACAACATAAGTATCATCTAGTCCTGCTCCATAATAGGTAGACACCAGGGCCTCATCCTCATCCTCTGTAATATTTTCAACAGGTCCAATCAGGACAGGAACGAGCACAATACATCTCACGCAGTGCATAGTATGATAGGAAATATAAAGCATGCAATAGAGTAAAATACAGGAAACGCTGAAGGAAGATACATGTAGCAAAAGAGATAACTGTAATAAAATATCTACTATAATAGAGAACTAGCAGTGTCTAGTGAGTCAGAGTAAAATATAGACATGTGAAATGGCATAGGAGATTCATGGCTACAGCTAAGAGTGATTCATGACTATAGCTACTGGGGTAATATCCACATGACTATTTCCACTCCCCCATCCCCAATCAATACACAAGGATCCATTCAAGTTATGTTAAGATTCGTGATAAGCCTATAAATAGGAGATTTATGAGAGGCTCTGTGAACATGAGAGTACGTGAGTCACAAGCGATTCGTGAATCTATGAAAGCATAGAGATACATGATGATTCGTGAAAAGCACAAACATGCTGTATCTGATGCTCCCGAGGGGGATAACATCTCATGAAAAGATCCATATAGTACCAATCCGTGATAACAATCGTGTCAGCATCAAGTAAAGTAATCTAGAGCAAGAATATAAATCCTGACAAATATGAAACGGTCAGAGAATGTACTCGCCTGATAACTGAATGTCTGAAGAGGATATACTGTCTGAGGAGAGGTGTATGGCTCCTAATCAGAGCAATACAAGTCACAATGTATCCACAATGGTAAAAATAAAGTATACAATGCATACTACATGATTCTAGGTCAATCTGGTCAAAAGTCAACTCTTGGTCAACTCTAATAGTCAAACTGGGTCACAGGAAGTCATACTAGGTTACAGGGAATCAAACTAAGTCAAATAAAGTCAAACAAGGTCAAACAAGTCAAGGTTAGTCAAATCTAGGTTAAAGTCAACTCTTGGTCAACATTCTAATCAAACTAGTCAAATACTAGTCAACATGATCAATCTGGGTCAAGTCTAGGTCAAACTTAGACCAACTAAGGTATTGGTCAAACAAAGACTAGTCAATAAGGTAATTAGGTCAAACATGGCCAGACTAGTTAAACTAGTCATTTTAGGTTAGTCCTTGTCAAATCTAGGTCAATTAGGTCAAGGTTTGACCAATAGTTGACTTTGGTCAACAATGGTCAACAAAGGTCAACTAGTTAGTGTTTTAGGCCATTAGGTCCAATAGGGTTAGCCCCAAAGCCATAGGCTAGCAACCTAGGCCATAGGCTAGATAACCTATAGGTTTCCATATAAACTATATTTATAAGTCATATATATATATATCTATATATAGATATACACATCTATCTACTACCTACATGTCAATATGTGCATAACTATATACAATGCCAATCACCCAAATATATATATACAATGACACTATATATCTAATACAAAATGTATATATATTATTATAAATATATACATATATATATATATACATATATATATATATACAAAACTTATATATATTGCATATATATATAGAGAGAGGGAAGGAAGTGAGAGAGAGAGAGTGAATTAGAAAACAGGACAGTGAGAGGGAGAGAGTGAATTACTGAACTAACAGGAAGGGGAGGGGGCTGTTCTCAGATTTCCTGAGAACAGGAAAACTACCCCCCCCAAACAATACACAATGCACTCACACACACCTACATGTATATACACATGTACACACATGTGTATACACCCAAATTCCTCCCACACACTCACATACATATATACTATCTATCCATACACTGAAAATACACATATATAAGTATTAATCATAATAAAAATAGATTCGAAATTCACTTTGGAAAACTGGGAATAAATCCTAAAATCTGGAAATGGGGACTGCGAACAGGGAAACATGGTAAACCCAAAAAACACACATGTAACCGAGCTATGGCTCGAATCCTATGGTTGGTAATTGATGCCCCACATGTACCCTAGTGTCTAGGGGGCCTGACACGACACCACGACACGGTTTGACGTGTCCAAACTCAAAAGAACCCAATCGGGTAAACTGGGATACACAAACACGTACACAGCGTCGTGCACGTGTTCACGTGTCTCGTGCTCACGACACAGGACACGTGAGGTGTCGTGCTCATGTCAATAGCTAGGTGGGGTGTCAGGGTAGGTGTCTAGGTGCCTGAGTCGTGTGTACGAAGTCGCGTGTCCACGCGCGAAGCGCATATCAGTAGGGAAAAATTCGTGCGCACAGTACAGTTCAAAATCAGTGCGTGCCAAATTTCGTGTCCGACACGATACTAGGAGTCTTGAAACTTGGGGAGTGACTTGCCAGTCACTGCCCCGAGTCCCACACCAAATTTGGTGATTTCTAACGGCCTGTGCAGTGAGCACTACACGTGTGGCAGCAGGGCACTGCCACCGTGTCTGCACGTGTATGTGCGTGTCCATTTTGGACACGAGGACACCAAATCTTCGACTCAGTCCTTAGTATTCCTGATCTATAATACAAGACCTAATTTTCCTTTCAATTAGTTTTTGAAATTAAAAACATTTTATTCACACAGGCATTTCATCAAACAAGGTTTAATAGCCTAGGATACGTGTCCGATACGGACACCAAACCAACTCTAAATCCTACCAAACGTGACCCACAGTTATGGTAGTCCTATATGAATGCATTTATGAAGGAAAAACAGAGTTTTAACTAAGTTTGAGGGCATTTACCTATTTGTGCAATTCCAAGAAAAAATTACTAAAGAGGGGGTGTGCTTCCTTCAACTTGGTGATGTCTAAAGCTTCCAAATTCTTGATTGCTAGCTTCCCTTAGCACCCTTGATATTGTAGGGTCCCAATGCAAAAGACTAGAGTGAATTTGGATCAATATTGATCAAGTTGTGGGTGTTTGAAGAAAATGAGATTCTGTGGGATTAAAATTCATGTAAAATGTTCATGAATTAATGTAAGGGGATTATATAGAATGGAGTGGCTGCTAGGGGGGTGCCCTTGGCCAGCCATGGCAAGGGGGGTGTCCTTGGGTTGCTTCCAAGCTAAGGAAGGTTGACTTCCATGTAAAGGGGTTGATATTTTGAATGGTTTAAGCAAAATATCAATAAAGGCAATCTAGATATTTATCCTACTTTAACCAATGCAAATATCTATCCCCTCAAGCCTCTAGGTTAGTAACTAACCTCTAGATTAGTGCTAAACTAGGTTAGGGACTAACATGACACTAATCAATAATTAAATAATAATAAAAACACATAAATCCAAATAATTCTAAATAAATCCTAGAAAATTACCAAAATACCCCTTTAGGCTAAAAAGTCCTAATTTGATGTTCTAAGCCTATGGCTAAGCTCACATGGTCATGGCAACTTCTAGTTTAAGGAATAACTAGGGTTTACACCAAGTTATACTAACAAAATCACAAAGTCATAAGTCATGACTTTGAAAATAGTTTTAATTAACTAAAAATCACCAAAAATCCTATCATGACTAAAATACCACTAATAAATAATAAAAATAATAAATTTTCAAAAATACCCCAATTTCAGAAAATTGGGTGTTACAAGTCTACCCACCTTAAAATAATTTCGTCCTCAAAATTTAGATGGTCGTACTCCTCCTAGGTCAAACCTCCAACAATTAGGGACGAAGCTACTACCTAGCAACATACAAGGTCAACAAGCAAAATATGGGTAGTAGACCTATACTGGGTCATGTCCAAAAATTGGCTGGCAGTTTTAGGTCATAAGGTGTCCTCAATTCAAATCGAAATCAAGTAACTCCATGGGATAAATCAGGATGGAGTCTCGGGTCAGGAAAATCGTACTAAGCAAATGAAGCACACGATGGTGCCTGAGTGGGACACTAAGGTCATGGGTGTAGTATGTTATGTCTAGGTCACGTATGTGAAATTAGTTTTGAGAAAACAACTAGTCTCGTGCTCCAAATTTTAAAGTCATGGTAATGTGCCTACGATGATCATAATTTAGAGTGGGAAAGGTCTATGGTCTAAATTGAACCAAAAATTGGGATGAAATAGCAATGTAAAGGGGCAGGTTAAATGGGACAGTCCTGGTCATAGGTATAGACTAGGAAGGTAAGGAAACAATAAATCACAGGGTTAAAAGGGTTACCATTCTATGGTCAGAGCTACTCTATCAATTCTAAGTCAAAAGGCATAACACATTCTTTTAAAGGAAATTCCTTGACAAAAGAAGTTATTCAAGGAATTATATTAATAGCTAAGCTACTCCTACTCCTACTCCTACTCCTAAGTAAGAGATGAATAAACAAACAACAATCGACAAATCAAAAGAACTACCAGGTCAAAACTGATCACTAAAAAAAAAGAACAGGTAGGAGCAGATGGAATTGGATTTTAAGATAGATAAAATGAAGCAAGGTGGGAATGGAATTTAGAAGAACAGAACCTGCAAGCACATCGCCAACTGCCTGAGCATCCTCAACTGTCATGGCGTAGGCACGCCCCTGCTGACCTCTTCCAGCCTGCTGCTGAAACTGCAAAAATCTCTGCTGCTGTGGCTGTAACGGTCCTCTCTGCTGCTGTCCTACCGGAGCCTTGGCTCCTGCTCCTGGTGCTGCTTCCTGTGCTACTCTGCCTGTGTACTGGGAACACTCCCTCAGCTGGTGGTCCGCTGCCCCACATAGTAGGCACCAGCCCAACCTCTTCCTGCACTCTCCCCATCTATGTCCCGATTTCTTACAGTAGGGACAACTGGTAGTCTGCTGTCACGGGGCCTGCTGCTGCTGCCTCGGCTGCTGATACTGCTGTGGCTGCCTCTGCTGATGCTGATAGTGAGGCCTCTTGGCCTGACCTCCACTATTGTCGGCTCCCTGTGTATCATGGCCCCTCTTGAGCTTCAGCTCAAGATCATCCTCAGCTGCCATCGCTCCTGCCAGAATCTCCTCAAAGGTGGCATTCCTGTCACTCTTGGTCAAGGACTTGACTTCCTTGACCAAGCCCTTCCTGAACCTCCTCGCCTTTGCTGTCTCGCTAAGGCCCTCCACAAATCTGCTCAACCGGCAAAACTTACCGGAATACTCCTCTACAGTCTGGTTTTCCTGAACCAGGTTCTCGAACTGGGTCTCCAAAGCACCGACTACCTGATCCGGGAAAAACTTTCCCTTGAAGAGCTCCTTGGAAGCTCCCCATGTCTGCCCTGGAGTGCCTACTCTAGGGTCCGTCTGGTACCAGGTACGGGCAAGATCCCGTATCTGGCTGGCTGCTGCCTCTATCTGTAGTCCGGCTGGTATCTCCGCCAGTCGAAAAATCTCCTCAATGTGCTCAATCCAGTCATCAGCATAAAGAATCCCCTCTGTCCCCAAGAAGTCCCTGGGGTTCATCTTCTTGAAGTCCTGAATGCCCGGAATCCTCTGCTGTCGCGGTTGTCCCAATCCTTCCTGTGGCTGGACAGCCAATCTCTCCACCGTCGCTCTAGCCAGCTGATGGACCTCATCTATGCCCCTGGTAAACTCCGTCGTATGACGCTGCTGCTGGGCCTGCTGCGTCTCTAGGAAATGCTAGAAGTATGAAAACATCTGTGCAGCATCCACTAATCCAGATGGCATCGGTGGCTGGAACTGCTGCTGGTGCTGCTAAAACTGTGGCTGACGAAACTGCGGGGGAGGCATGTCTGGGGTAGCTGGGATGGTCCCCCGAATAAGTAGAGGTGCACCCCCAAATGTGGCAGAAGCTCCCACATGAGCTGGAGTAAGGGGAGCTGTGGTCCCCGGGTCCTGGTGAGCTGGACGAGAGGTGGCAGACCTCTCAGTGGTGTCACCTGGACCGAGTCGCTGTGATCGTGTCTCCACCATCCTGAAGACAGATCAACAAGGAAGTCAATAACGGTACAAGGATGATAGTATCAAGAAGGACAATATGAAATAGATTATACAGATTTGAACAAAAGTCAGTAGATTCAAATCTATAGAAATTTCCTAATTGTGATTGAGTATCCACTCTCTCTAAGCCTATTCCTTAAATCCTATCACAGGCTGTAGTGATACTCTAGTTCGAATACCACTACATAAACTCGACCTGCATGGGCCACCACTAAAAACGTGTCATGACCTGCACCCTAGAGTAAGGGCACGAGAAGTGGGTACGTCCAGCCTACGCCGCAGTGTCGGCGGTAGAACGCTGTCCTAGGTCAATCATCTAACAATATAAAGTACCTGTACAGTTTATACTCTCCGAATGGAGGTGACAAACGGAAAACAATCTCAATCACATCTAGGTAGAAGAATGAAAGATAGATAGATAGACAGTAACTCAAAGAGAACAGTAGAATAGATGAAATAAGTCCAAGTGTCTAGGATAACATAACATCAGATTGTCAACTCATAATACAATAAGTCTAAGAGTCTATATATCTCAACATCTCAAAATACAACTCAGATGTGAGACAAAATGATAATACAGAAAAGACTGTCTAGCTAAACTAGCCTAGACTACAGGGGCAACATCCTCAGCTGCAGGTGGATCCTGCTGAGGGTCCACAACATAAGTATCATCTAGTCCTGCTCCATAATAGGTAGACACCAGGGCCTCATCCTCATCCTCTGTAATATTTTCAATAGGTCCAGTCAGGACAGGAACGAGCGTAATACATCTCACGCAGTGCATAGTATGATAGGAAATATAAAGCATGCAATAGAGTAAAATACAGAAAATGCTGAAGGAAGATACATGTAGCAAAAGAGATAACTGTAATAAAATATCTACTATAATAGAGAACTAGCAGTGTCTAGTGAGTCAGAGTAAAATATAGACATGTGAAATGGCATAGGAGATTCATGGCTACAGCTAAGAGTGATTCATGACTATAGCTACTGGGGTAATATCCACATGACTATTTCCACTCCCCCATCCCCAATCAATACACAAGGATCCATTCAAGTTATGTTAAGATTCGTGATAAGCCTATAAATAGGAGATTTATGAGAGGCTCTGTGAACATGAGAGTACGTGAGTCACAAGCGATTCGTGAATCTATGAAAGCATAGAGATACATGATGATTCGTGAAAAGCACAAACATGCTGTATCTGATGCTCCCGAGGGGGATAACATCTCATGAAAAGATCCATATAGTACCAATCCGTGATAACAATCGTGTCAGCATCAAGTAAAGTAATCTAGAGCAAGAATATAAATCCTGACAAATATGAAACGGTCAGAGAATGTACTCGCCTGATAACTGAATGTCTGAAGAGGATATACTGTCTGAGGAGAGGTGTATGGCTCCTAATCAGAGCAATACAAGTCACAATGTATCCACAATGGTAAAAATAAAGTATACAATGCATACTACATGATTCTAGGTCAATCTGGTCAAAAGTCAACTCTTGGTCAACTCTAATAGTCAAAGGGTCACAGGAAGTCATACAAGGTCATAGGGAATCAAACTAAGTCAAATAAAGTCAAACAAGGTCAAACAAGTCAAGGTTAGTCAAATCTAGGTTAAAATCAACTTTTGGTCAATATTCTAATCAAACTAGTCAAATACTAGTCAACATGATCAATCTGGGTCAAGTCTAGGTCAAACTTAGACCAACTAAGGTATTGGTCAAACAAAGACTAGTCAATAAGGTAATTAGGTCAAACATGGTCAGACTAGTTAAACTAGTCATTTTAGGTTAGTCCTTGTCAAATCTAGGTCAATTAGGTCAAGGTTTGACCAATAGTTAACTTTGGTCAACAATGGTCAACAAGGGTCAACTAGTTAGTGTTTTAGGCCATTAGGTCCAGTAGGGTTAGCCCCAAAGCCATAGGCTAGCAACCTAGGCCATAGGCTAGATAACCTATAGGTTTCCATATAAACTATATTTATAAGTCATATATATATATATCTATATATATAGATATACACATCTATCTACTACCTACATGTCAATATGTGCATAACTATATACAATGCCAATCACCCAAATATATATATACAATGACACTATATATCTAATACATAATGTATATATATTATTATATATATACACATATATATATATATATACAAAACTTATATATATTGCATATATATATATATAGAGGGAAGGAAGTGAGAGAGAGAGTGAATTAGAAAACAGGACAGTGAGAGAGAGAGTGAATTACTGAACTAACAGGAAGGGGAGGGGGCTGTTCTCAGATTTTCTGAGAACAGGAAAACTGCCCCCCCTCCAAATAATACATAATACACTCACACACACCTACATGTATATACACATGTGCACACATGTGTATACACCCAAATTCCTTCCACACACTCACATACATATATACTATCTATCCATACACTGAAAATACACATATACAAGTATTAATCATAATAAAAATAGATTCAAAATTCACTTTGGAAAACTGGGAATAAATCCTAAAATCTGGAAATGGGGACTATGAACAGGTAAACATGGTAAACCCAAAAAACACACATGTAACCGAGCTATGGCTCGAACCATATGGTTGGTAATTGATGCCCCATATGTACCCTAGTGTCTAGGGGGCCTGATACGACACCATGACACGGTTTGACGTGTCCAAACTTAAAAGAACCCAATCGGGTAAACTGGGATACACAAACACGTACACAGCGTCGTGCACGTGTTCACGTGTCTCGTGCTCACGACACAGGACACGTGAGGTGTCGTGCTCGTGTCAGTAGCTAGGTAGGGTGTCAGGGTAGGTGTCTAGGTGCCTGAGTCGTGTCCACGAAGTCGCGTGTCCACGCGCGAAGCGCGTATCAGTAGGGAAAAATTTGTGCGCACAGTACAGTTCAAAATCAGTGCGTGCCAAATTTTGTGTCCGACACGATACTAGGAGTCTTGAAACTTGAGGATTGACTTGTCAGTCACTGCCCCGAGTTCCACACCAAATTTGGTGATTTCTAACGGCCTGTGCAGTGAGCACTACACGTGTGGCAGCAGGGCACTGCCACCGTGTCTGCACGTGTATGTGCGTGTCCGTTTTAGACACAAGGACACCAAATCTTCGACTCAGTCCTCAGGATTCCTGATCTATAATACAAGACCTAATTTTCCTTTCAATTAGTTTTTGAAATTAAAAACATTTTATTCACACAGGCATTTCATCAAACAAGGTTTAATAGCCTAGGATACGTGTCCGATACGGACACCAAACCAACTCTAAATCCTACCAAACTTGACCCACAGTTATGGTAGTCCTATATGCATGCATTTATGAAGAAAAAACAGAGTTTTAACTAAGTTTGAGGGCATTTACCTATTTGTGCAATTCCAAGGAAAAATCACTAAAGAGGGGGTGTGCTTCCTTCAACTTGGTGATGTCCAAAGCTTCCAAATTCTTGATTGCTAGCTTCCTTTAGCACCCTTGATGTTGTAGGATCCCAATGCAAAAGACTAGAGTGAATTTGGATCAATATTGATAAAGTTGTGGGTGTTTGAAGAAAATGGGATTTTGTGGGATTAAAATTCATGTAAAATGTTCATGAATTAATGTAAGGGGATTATATAGAATGGAGTGGCTGCTAGGGGGGTGTCCTTGGCCGGCCTTGGCAAGGGGGGGTGTCCTTGGGTTGCTTCCAAGCTAAGGAAGGTTGACTTCCATGTAAAGGGGTTGATATTTTGAATGGTTTAAGCAAAATATCAATAAAGGCAATCTAGATATTTATCCTACTTTAACCAATGCAAATATCTATCCCCTCAAGCCTCTAGGTTAGTAGCTAACCTCTAGATTAGTGCTAAACTAGGTTAGGGACTAACATGACACTAATCAATAATTAAATAATAATAAAAACACATAAATCCAAATAATTCTAAATAAATCCTAGAAAATTACCAAAATACCCCTTTAGGCTAAAAAGTCCTAATTTGATGTTCTAAGCCTATGGCTAAGCTCACATGGTCATGGCAACTTCTAGTTTAAGGAATAACTAGGGTTTACACTAAGTTATACTAACAAAATCACAAAGTCATAAGTCATGACTTTGAAAATAGTTTTAATTAACTAAAAATCACCAAAAATCCTATCATGACTAAAATACCACCAATAAATAATAAAAATAATAAATTTTTAAAAATACCCCAATTTCAGAAAACTGGGTGTTACAAATACCGCAAAAGACAGGACATGCAAAGTTATGTACCTAAAGCACCAAACTCACAATCAACTATAGCATACTATCTACATTTCCAAAAAAGTGAGAAATTATCCAATATAAGGAGAATGGTATAAAGATCTAATTGAGAAAGAAAATTGAGAAGTTATAGTCTAACAATAGTTCAGTCCAAAAAACTGAAGTAAACTGCAAAATTTCTTACAAAATATTTGGAACTTGAGACGAAAATCTTTGCCAAAGGTATACAAATGCAGGAACTGCTGTATTAACACACGAACGCAGCCTCGAGCATACAGTTTAAGTGCGACTGCTGCTTCATTCCTGCAATTGCTTCTGCATATCTGCTGTAGAGAAACACTGGAATCTACTGCATACACTGACCCTATATCCCAGTGCAGCAGCTCCTTCCAGTTACTGTTGCAACTGCACTGGTTGCTACTGCAAATCCTAGCCGCTGCAATTAGGGTGACCACGTACTACAGTTTACTAGTTACTGCACAACACATCCAAAGGTTGCATCTCATCATGTCACGACTGTTGGAGCCTTCCTCAGGATGGGAACTCCAACTTTAAAACTAATACGCAGTAAATGAGGTGTACTTCACATGCACCTAGAACTAATTATCATTTAAAAAGTCAAAGGAAAACTATGTACAAATATTACAATAGTTCTTTGTGCTAAAAAAACTAAGTTCATAGGAAACATTTTTTATAATATACATCATACATGTTATGCCAATATACACTTCCTGCACATACAAACACACCCAGAAACCATTCACACACTCACACATACATCCTACCTGTTGTGCACACAGAGAACTGTTGTACTATGTCACTCCATGGCACACATACACTGCATATTATGTATATTGGTACTACATATCCATACAGTGTGCACAGAACACTCCTGAACATTTCTGTCGCCTGCACACACACACACACACAAACACTTCCAGTTCTCTGCTTCTGCATAACTGAATTATAGTTGCAATGCTACAAACTACAACATTATCTATTTCTGCACAAACATTCCTGCAGCTCTGTTGCAGGGAACTACCGTCGTGCTTCCTGCTTGTTACATACAGGGCACTCACATATATTGTATTTCACTGATTACTTTGTTCCCCCATTCCTTGATACCTATTCTATAGATACACATTGGTATTGCTAATACACGCATCCCTACATTGCTCACACTTATACATACACTACATCTATAATGCCATATGTGTATAAAGACACATACACAACTTCGATTTTATAATTCTCGTATATTCCAGTCTACTATGTATAGACACATACAATCTTGCACTTAAATAAAACTAAAATATGTGAACAGAACTGCGTATATCCAGCATATATTATTCTGATACAATGATATATTAACACCGCTTGCACATACTGCTCTGTGCAGCTAAGGTGGAAAACAACGCTGAATTCAATATGGTATGCTATATAGCACATTCCATAAAGGATATAAGAAACAATTTAATATAGTAGGGGTATATCAATTATGTCAATTACATAGCCTATGCCATTGCATCTTATAATCAAAAAATGCTGATAAAGGAAAAAAATTGGTTGGAATATCTTTTATATCATTCGTAAACAAGAAATTTATGATACACCTTAACTGAGACGTTTTCATCCTTTTTGATGATCTTCTACTTGTGCCAAATGCTTTAGTGTATTGCCACATGCTTCAATTTGAGTACAGATGAAGACAAAAAACCTAAACACAATAATAATCCACACATACATAACTAAAGTTAGCTTATGAAAATTTTAAAAATTAATACTATAGTATAACCTGACAGATTTCTTAAAAACTTAGTGTATCACCCTTCTCAAATATTCAAGGAATAATGTTACCAAATAATTAATATGAGTCTCAATGATTCAATCAATTAATGATGTAGAACCAGTTTCATTATATTAATTTAGATTCATGTTGGGTTCAATTACAACCGTTTAAGTTTTAAGTCAGTCAAGATTAAAGAATGTTAATTTTCTAATACTCGACATTGATTAATATAATTGGCTACTATCTGCAACCTGCCAAAATATTCCTATAACTATATTGACCAGGAGTAAATATCAAGTTCAATATGTATTGACCCAAAAACTGATAATATTAGTGCTTCCTACAAAATAATACATATTTATATCATAATTTCGTATAAAAGTCAACAAAATTAGTGAACAAAGCATATGAATGAAAAGTGTATGAATCAAAAGGAAAAGTAAATGAAAATAATAACAAAGTTAGCAAAATATATAGATGCAACAATAAATATAGAAAAAAGTGACTTTTATAAGAAATTTATTACCTAAAATGCACAATCTTCATATAATTTTATTTTTTGTGCTAGCAGTAAATGATATAAGGACTGAAATATTAACCTAATGTATATAATTAAACAAGTGAAGCATTATCTACATCCCATATGTGATACTCTAATTTCTATGTAAGACAACATAAAGAAACATTCAGTAAATGTTCAGTCCAACACACAAACAAAGTATTGATAGGAGAGAAACAAGAACATACTCCACAATAAATAGAGTATAGTCTATATTCTATTTATGGCCTAGGAAATAAATGTCTAGTAGCAAGGTTACTCATATCGATACAAGAGTCTAGTATGATATTAATAATAGTGGCTTACTACCTCTTACTCATATACAAATTCTAAATTCACTCATCTCTAGATCTCTTAAATATATTATATTTAAAATCCATAAGAAAATCCTTGTTCGTCCTTATCTAGCCACTTTATCATACTACTAACTTACTCTATCTGGCTAAGTTTTCCAACTCTTAATATAAGCCTAACTCGTAGTTTTCTTGCTATCGTCTCAACTTTAATAATCTAAGCCATTTAGGTTTTGGGATCCTGGTTTGGAGTCTACAATTATTGGATAATTACTATGGGAGTCAACTTGTATCCATAATGGAATACTTCTCAAATAATTATCAACATTGGATAGTTATTAAAGAGAGCAATATGGCACTAAAAAGAGAGAATTTAAGCTACTTTGATAGGAAAACGTATTTGACTATCATTCTCTAGTGCCATTTCAACTTGAGTAGTTTTGGTATTTGGCATGCAAATCTTCGAAGTTATAAATCAATTAGTATGTAATATATATATATATATATATATATATATATATATATATATATATATATATATATATATATATATATATATCAAGGTTCACACATATCCGTGTCATTGGTCTCAGTCTCTATGTGTATCAGTCGACGGTTTCACCAATGTCAGCAGTTTTGGATTCGATTTCAGGTTTTATCTGGTAAAACCAAAAAAATAATAAATATTATAAAATAGAAAAAAAATCAAAACTAGTTCCATGATATACTTCTTAATTTTGCGTCCTGGGGTACTATACATATTAAGCTTGAAATATACAGGAACAAGTCCATGTGAAGTTTATAGTGAAACAAAAACAATGGAGCTGTACGAAAATTTAGGGTCAACTAAAATTTAGTGTACCCTCTCTTATTTTCATTTTAAAAGATTCAAGTAACATAATACTACTCTCTTTATAGAATATATTTTCGTGCATATTAATTTGAGTTTAACGTATACATCTATTATGTCCTTCCACAAAAACTAAATAGTATTTTAACCATTCGCCCCCATAACCGAGCCAAAATACTTTACTATCCACCTCACTATCACCATTTAACATTCTTACCAGCATTTAGCCTTTTTTGATGCATAGTTTTAAGAAGCATTTTGACACCACAATATAATGGTTAAAACTAACCGGTATGCTTAAGCATCTTACAAAACATCAGATGAAAGATCAATATTCACTTCCATAAGTCTGATTTCCAATCACCTACATATTCCCTTATAGTTATATGACAAATAACTAGCCAACAAATATGCAACACAAATAATCGACTATTCTTTGTATATCTATCAATTTTCTAATGTACCATCAAAAATCAATGATAAGTAGTTTTCCCATGAAAGCAATTGCCTCTTCTATCTACATTGCCAAAACAACCCAATAAAAAGAACTAATCCTCTATCTATGTTGCTAAAACATCCAGAAGCAAGGTTAGGCTGCTAGCTCGATTGATACTATTATGTCTAAGTGAACACAATACTAACAAAAAGAAAGGACATAAGCACATTCTCTTACTCTTTCTAACTCCAAAACTAATATGGAATTATCATGGAGAAGACAATAGAGAAGGGCTTCCTGTAACTCATAATTGTGAAAGGAATTATAAGGGACAAAAAGCTTTAAAATGCAAGGTATATGAGCATAAAAACATATTTAGGACATAACAAATAACTATAAGATCTGCACATGCAGTGATTTGAGTTCTACCAAAGTTTAAGCTCAGACAGAGGCTTACTGTTTACAAAAACAAAAAGTTTGATCTACAAACTAAGAAAGAAAATAGTACAATAGTATAATTGAATTTTGGAGAAGTACAACTATAAGAATCTGATCAGAAGACGATCACTTTATCCCTTGGACTATGAGATGTCGGAGGAGAAAAGCTCTTGAACATGCTGCAACAAGTTCTCACGCGATTAAGATCATTAGTGATGCTTGGAAAGTGATTTTGAACTCTATTTATAGAGTTTTGATATAACTGTTAAGTAGTTATCCTAATTGGTGCGTAGGCTGATTCTGTACTGGTTGGCGCATAATCACCCAGTCGTACGAACGGTTGGCTTAATTGCATATGAAACGTGGCATTCTGTGAGAGAAGTGTGCTTGGTCGTGGACAGTATTGCGTGTGCGTTCTTCGAGATTAGTAGCATGTGCACCATATCATCTAACTGCTTCTAGATGATGATTAACTGATTGGTGCTAGGACATGAGTGGCACGATCACTTTACGCCAGCGCTGAATGGCACGGAGAAATAAACAGCCGTCATTATGACAAGTTTGACAAAATCTCTTTGAGCGCTGTGCGCTCGGGATTCAAAGATATTTTTATCGAGTATCGTGTTGTCAGTCATCATGACTGACAACCTAGCTTTTCGAAGAAAATTGCCACGTGGACACGCGATCTGATAGTGGCACGAATTGACGATGGACGCCATTGGGCACTAGGCACCATCTGATGATTTAATCCCAGTGCCATCTGTGAATGGCGCGATGATGTTTCTTGATATTTTTAAGCTTCTACAAGACCTCCTTCAAAGTTTTCACATTTTAAAATTTTGAAATTTGAAATACTTTGAATAAGAAGCGTTCAGGCGTGATTCGCGTGCATCAGGATCTCAACAGTCTTCACTTTTCAGCAAGATTCGCACGGCCATTACACACCTATTTAGGCTATAAATAGCCCATTAAGAGGAAAGAGAGTTTCTTAGAAATTTTCTTGCTCGAACTCTTTGTCTTCTTCTTCCTCTCGATCTTTCGAAGTTCCCCTACGATCAAATGGCTCCCAAGAGATCTACAACCGAGAAAGGCAAGAAAGTGGCCGGAGCTACGTCGCATGTGCCATCGTTGAGGGTGTCGTAGCACGTGTCACCGTCGACGAGAGGCGAATAGGCCAACCCCGCTCTCGAAGGTGAAAAACTAGTCGGGGGAGACGATCAGTGCAACTAACGTGATTCGAGAGTCGGCGCCATCCGAATGTTGGCACAAACTAAGCCGGTGTCAATCGCCTCTTTTAGAGTGTTGATTGGCGCTGTGATATTCACAATCATTTCTACCTCTTTCAAAGTGTTAGTGAACAAGTAAAATGCGTGCCCTTTGTTTACTCGAAGTGCGCCATGCAAAAACATAATTTTGTCAATTCGCGTGCAAAAACTGTCATGCGAATTAGAATTGTCATGTCATGCCGCATGAATTAGAACTGACATGCCTGCCGCACGAATTAGAACTGATATGCTACCGCATGAATTAGAAGTGACATGCCCCGCACGGATTAGAACTAATATGCCACTGCGAATTGGAACTGACATGCCGCGCCATCCTTCATTTGCGCAGAGCTAGAAATCACTTCACTCATAAGAAATAACTTTTTTTTATGATTCTAACTCTGTTTCTCTTTCTCGTTTATGCAGTCAACCTCAGAAAAGATTCCCATGCTAAAATTTTGGTATCTGCGTTCTGTGTATCCGAGTATCAGGAGGAATCTGGCTCGAGAGCGAGTTTTTGCTACTCGGATGGAATGAGCTGAAGCTTTGAAGAGGAAAATTCTCGACCTCAGTACGCAGCCTCCGCAATGAAACTTCTAGAAGGGGAGAATGAATATAATAATTTTTTTTGAACTACTTTTTATCATATTTTTAAGAAATGTAATAGTTTTTGTGTTTGCATGAAGTAAAAAACTGATGATCTTTTGTGGCTCTATTACATATTATGTATCTATTTGAGACACAAGTAATAGATAGGATTAGGAAATATGTTCAGAGGTACCGGACGTGACATATTTCTCAAAAATAACAACACTTATTATATCTGTTCAGAGGTAATATAGACATGACAAAATAATTTTGACATGATGTTATTCTTGAGACGACATTATCAGAGGTAATGTAGACGTGATAAGTCGTTGATACAGATAGTGGAATTTAGAGGTAATGTGGACGTGAATTCATATATCTGTTGATTATCGTTAAACCAACTAGGGCTCAAGAATAGGATATCTTTTAAGATGACTGGGTTTCAAAAGATAATGTGATGATATTTTGTAGTAGATTTTTATGGGTTAATCTTTTAAGGATGTACCATAAGATCTGGTTAGAATCTACTGGAGATTTTTGAGGACTTATTATCTGTGGGGTTTATTCACGAAAGAGTGAATAAAAGATAATAATTCAAAGACTTAGGTATGTTCAATATTTGTCAGAAAAATATAATACATACTTTCAAACATGATATTTTTTTAGGAATTTGTCGGTGATAGGCATCACAGCTATTCGACCGTCCATCCCGGTCAGCTGATAAGCTCCGTTAGAGAAAACCTTGCTTATGACGTAGGGACCCTCCCACTTTGGCTCGAACTTGCCCTTGCTTAAGTGTGTCCTAGTCATAGGACGTTTGACAGCAAGGACTAGCTCACCTTTTTGAAAGATTCGTACTTTGACTTTGCGGTTGAAAGCTTTCGAGATTCGGACTTGGTATAGCTCAATGTGCTGTTGAGCTAGCAATCGTTTCTCATCGAGTGCTTCGAGTTCTTGAGGCCGAAGACGATTATTATTTTCCACTGTGTGTTCGTTGGCAATAGCTGTCCCCAGGGATGGAATTTAAATTCCAATGGCAAGACAGCTTCGTATCCATATACCAAAGAGAAAAAAGTACAACCAGTCGGGGTACGTACAGTGGTGCGGTACGCCTATAGGCATTCTCTAAGCTTTTTGCTCAGTTGTGTTTATTGGCAGAAATAAACTTTTTGAGAAGCTTGACGATTATCTTGTTGAATGCTTATGATAAACCGTTGGCTGCAAGATTATAAGCTGTAAAAGCAATGTTGTTGATTCGAGTGTCATTACAGAATCGAGTGAATGCTTGTCTCACGAACTGAGGTCCATTATCATGAATGATTCTTCGAGGAACTCCGAACCGATAAATGACATGATACTTGATAAAGCTGATAATATTGCTCGTCTTGACTTCGGCTAAAGGAATAGCCTCTGTCTATTTTGAGAAGTAATCAGTTATAGCTAGGATGAACCGATGTCCTCGAGATGACGGTGGATTGATAGGACCAATAGCATCCGTGCCCCAAGCTTTAAAGGGCCAAGATGCTGCAGTAGGATGCAAGAATTCTGATGGTTAGTGGATGAAATATGCATAGATTTGACATGCTTGGTATTTTCTTGCATATTTAATTGCATCTGCCACCATGGTGGGCTAATACTATCCCATGCGTCAGATACGGTCCTGCAGCTTAGGACCAGGCTGATGTGCACCACAGACACCGTCATGAGCTTAACGTAATATCTGTTTTACTTTATCACCCGTAAGACAATGCAAGAGCATACCATCAAAGGATCGATGGTAAAGAGTTTTGGACAAGTGATTATAATTGAATCGAAGTGATCGACGACGAATTGTCGTAGCTTCTTTAGGGTCTTCTAGCAGAATGTCATGTACTGCAAAGTCAATAAAGAAAGTTCTCCAGTCCTCACTAGTAGTTCAAACCTCCACCACATGACTAAATTCAATGTTCATATTATGCTCGACACAGAATAATTCTCGAGATAACGATTAACTATTGCCTTTTCACAGAAACTGCTAACACAGCTGCTAGATTTGTGAACGCATCAGCTTTGTATTGCATGCTCGACATATATGCTCAATAAAAAAACATTTGAATGACATCGCCAGTTTAACTGCTGCTTCTTGATAAGGGACAAGATCTTGAAGTCGGACCTCATACGTACCTCTAACCTAGTTGACAATTAGCTTAGAGTCTCTATATACTTCAAAATACTCGATATCTAGTTGTTTAGCTAACTAGAGACCCATAAGTAAAGCGTTGTACTCAGCAACATTGTTAGAGCATGGATCGTCCAGAGAGTAGGCTCTTTGAATGGTTAGCCCTTCTAGGGATACAAGGACAATTTCTACTCCAGCGATGATGATACCGCGGGTCCAATTCGGGATGCACCGTCAAAGAATAAACGCTAAGCGAGTATTCCTTCTGAAGTCATGTTGGACTCTAAAGTTTCATCCAAAATTTTGTCGTAGAGTTTTGAAGTTTCAGGAATTGGATGAGCAGCCAATAAGTCAGCTAGAGCTTGACCTTTGACAGACTTATGCGGTACATAGACCATATCATGCTGTGCTAGTAGTATCGCCATGTAGCAAGTCTTGAATTGAGTGTACTAGGCTTCTTCATCAGAATCCGTAGAGGATTGACTTTGGAAATGACATGAATAGTCTGGCCCGTGATGTAATTATGCATCTTTTGGATAGCGAACATCAAGGCTAAATATTCTTTTTCCACCGGACTGTATCGATGTTCAGCACCAATCACCGTATGACTGAGATAGTAGATTACCTCCTCATGACCTTCATTATTCTTCTGGGCTAAGAGAGCGCCAAGAGAATTATCCATTGTTTGAACATACATCATGAAGGGTATTCATGTGATTAGAGGAACTAGGAATGAAGGGTTCATCAACTACCGCTTAATGTCCTCGAATGCTTGCCGGTATTCGTCAGTCCAAACGAAAGACACACATTTATTCATTAATTGAGTGGACAGTCTACAGCATCCAGAGAGATTTGAGATAAATCTTCTGATATACGCAATTCATCCCTGGAATCCTTGTATCTCTTTTAGGTTGTATGGAGGACGCATCTCTTGAATGGCTTTGACTTTCTCGGGATCAACATGTATACCTTTAGAGGTAATAACGAATTCGAGGAATTTGCCACTAGAGACTCCCAGAAATGACTTGGTGGGATTCATTTTGAGTTGATGCTGACGCATTAGATCGAAAATAGTTCTTAAGTCTAGAATGTGGTCTTCCTTTAGATGACTCTTGACAGCAATATCGTCGACATAGCATTCGACTATTTTCTGTATATGCTCATGGAAAATAGTGCTCATAGTCCGCTGATAGGTGGCAGCAGCATTCTTAAGACCAAATGGCATGACTATATAGCAGTAGACTCCTAGAGGAGTGCGGAAAGATATATGCTTCTCATCTTCAGGGTTCATTTTGATTTGATTATATCCAGAGAACACATCCCTGAAAGACATTCGTTCGAACTTGGAGTTATTGTCGACCATGACATCAGTGATTGGAAGAGGAAACTCGTTCTTAGGACAAGCTTCATTAAGATCTCTAAAGTTGATTCAGACTCGGACCTTCCTTGTTTTCTTCATGACTGGGACGATATTAGCCACCCAGTCTGGATGTTGTTCCTCCCTAACAAAGCTACAGGCAATAAGCTTCTTTACTTCAGCTTCTATGGTGTCTATCATATCAGGACAGAACCGTCGTTGTCATTGTTTGACCGGCCTAGCATTTGGCAGAATGTTGAGTTTGTGAGTAGAGATCTTAGGATCTAGTCTTGGCATATCTTCATAGCTCTAGGAGAATACGTCAATGTATTCTCTAATGACCCGGATCAAGTCTTATTTATCTGCTTCAGAAAGACTTTTGCTGATAAAAATTGGCCTTAGAGAAGCTTTGTCTCCAACGTCGATTTGGATTAGCTCATCCTCAGTGGGTGATTCACGATGTTCAAAGCAAATCTCCCATTGAGTATCCATCCGTTGTGTCCAAGGCTCTTCCTTATAAGCCTCTATGGAGTCATCATTATCATCGTCTTCTGGGAATTCAGTTGTCACCATATCGATAGATAGAGTCAGTTGATAAACTTTCCCTATGCTGGTGTCTGAGTCCCGTGAAGTAGAATCGAAAGAATGAGATCGAACCTCTTCATCTGATTCAGATCTATCTGGGGTTGTATTTGGCGTAATGTAGCCTAACCTATGTCTGGTTTTATTGTAATATTGTGATGACTTTCTTTTCGAAGCAGGTATTCGAATAGGAGTACGTCTACCTTTGCCTCCATTCAATCATGACCCAAAGTTGTAACCCATTTTCCGAATGATGTTTTTGGATTGCTGAATATAACGACACAGTTGTATTCTTCTACGATCATCATTATCAGAATCGCTATCGAGTATAGTTCTTTGGTTACATTCTCTGCTGAAGATGATTTAATGCTCCTCATCGTTCTGAGGTGGAACTACAAAGAATGAATTCTGCACCGGTTCGTACTCTATCTTATCTTAAAAATATTGAATTGCTCCTAAGGTGAGAGGTTCGAACTTGTCTAGAATTTCTAGGTAATGTTGTGCATAATAGTTAACATCGGTATACTGCGAAGGAGACATTGTTTTATTGATATTTTCAGTCTCAACAGTTATAACAGCATTTACGACCTTGGCTGGAGACACTGTTAGGTTGATAACAATAGGAGGAGAAGAAGAAGTAGTCTTGTTACGATGAAGGTCGATAACAAGAGGCTCAGAACAGGTGAGCTTGCTTTGCTCTACTTTTTCGGTGGGAGGAGCAAGAGTGATAGTCAGCATTTATGAAGATGAAGGACAAGAAGTGCGTCCTTTGACTGGAATCACCAAGACGTCTTTTGATTCATCTTTTTGGTCTTCTTCAGTGTCCATAGCAAGCACAACCTTTAGATACTCTTTTTTGTACATTCTGGAGTCTGTATAGTAGGCCTCGACACCTCGAAAAGGATTGAGGTCAGCCACTTCCTTCTTGATCTCTACGTTATCATCCACATACTTGAAGTACTGATAAAGAGTGGAAGGCATAATGTTATGTTCATGCAAGCATGGCCTCCCTAACAATAGGTTGTAGGAAACTTAATTGTCAATCACATAACAGGTGACTTTTGTTCGAAGATTGCCGATTTGGACTCTCAGACGGATCTTTTCCAGTGGTTTACTCTTTCCAGAGTTGAATCCGAGAATAGTCATAACCGTTGCTGAGAGACTATGGACTGGAATCTTTAGAGTATCTAGCAAAGTTTTCGGGATTATGCTGAGTGCAGACCCTGGATCGACAAGGATACGATCTACCCTCATCGTATCAACGTACCCAGTGAAATGGAGAGGTCGATCGTGCCGATTGTCCTCCAACATTATGTCATCCTGGGTAAAGGTGATGTTTTGCATGATTTCTATCTCACTATGATATTGAGGGCAAGCTACTGGCTCGTTATTAGACTTCTTGAGATATGCAAGACAAGCATCAGCTTCTATCAGGGCATCGCTTAATATTTCTTGAGTTTCCTTCGAGAGACGAAGGAGCTCAAAGATTGATAGTCTTGCTGGAGTATTGGCTAGTTGAGCTAATATGTCAAAGTTGTATGGTTTTTGAAAACCTTGCAGTGGGGTCTTCTTCAGGTTCTTGTCAAAGCGAACCTGTTGCTTGCCTTTATCATCTGCTATCATCTTAGAAGGATCCGATGTAGGAGCGTAAAAAGTGCTTCATAAGAATGAGTCAAAGATAAGGATCATTCCATTCAAATCGATCCACTTTACGCCCGAAACAGGCTAATCACTTTACGCCCGGGTCAAAGCTAATAATTTTACGCCCAAGACAGGCTAGCCACTTTTATACTGGACAAAGCTGTCAAGTCTTGCATTTAATGCAAAGTCTGACATAAAGATTTAATGATGGCATATATCACAGAAATCAAAGGGATTTGTTTTACACAGAGACCAATTTGTCGTTTAGTATGTGGACTGACCCACTTTACGCTCATAATATGGCTTCTTTTACGCACGGAGACTATACGAGTTTTTACGCTCAACGGTTGACGTGTGCGTAAAGTTTATTTGGGCTACTTTTACGCTCAAGGTTATTTAACAACCACTTTACGCAGGAAGTCTACATCAGGGCTATTGTACGCCTAGTCTGCTACTTTACGCTCAGGGTATATTTGGGTTGTCTTACGCCCGATTCCAATTCAGAACGTGGTTTGCCTACATGGCTTTCATGCCACATATCTCGAAGAACGTGTGTACGTGCATCCTATTCTTACTGAAATGATGGGATACGTGTCAACATATGCTGAGGATGACTTTGATCATCGGTGGCAGTTGTTAGCGTAAAGACGAAACTTTCGCTGAGTTTTTACGTACAAGAAACCAAGTCTATAAATAGACTAATTTTTCTCATACAGACAGACAGAGAGAAATAAGAGAATACATAGAGATCAGAGCCCAGAGACTTTGATTTTTTGGGAGCATTCTTCTTCAACTTTTCCTCCAGAACAGAATGAAGCAAAGCAGGAAAGCATTCGGCCTCGCCATCAGTGCCCAAGTGCGTCGATACCTTTCTGGTGACTTAGTTCTTCCAATTGTTCATCTTCTAGCAGTGATCTTCATCATCATCGTATGGTCCAAGGAACAAAGTGATCATTTACAGATCAGACTTCCATAGCAATACTTTCCAGAATCAAATTTGTACTTTTTATACTTTTTTTCATTTTATTTTCAAAATCCGACTTTCAGGCATTTTGTTAAGTGAAACAAAAATGGCGACTCTGCTGGGGACGACCTTCTCCTCTGACGAGGAGGCAATTGCTCAATACGATGATGTGTCGATTGGATCGATAAAGAAGACTCTGGTTGTACACTTCGACCAGACTGCTTATGAGGAAATGCTCCGAACTGGGGGTGGTTCTCATCGCTCCAATGTTCAAAAATCTCGTAAAACACGAAAAGTTTGGATTCCTAAATCCAAAATAGCTTCTGATCTCTCTGTTGCTTCTGAGGGCAAGGGAATTCTTCCCACTCCTGTCGTAGGGGCTCCCGTTCGTAACGAGGTAGTCCTTACTTCAGCGTTGCACTCTAAGTGTGGCAAGTTATCTCCCGTCTGTGACGGTGAAGATAATCAGGTTTTACGCCCAGTGGGTAAAAACCAAAATTTACGTTCAGTGTATAAGAACGAGTCTCCCATTTGTAATGAGGCAGACTCTAATGCTTGTGCTTCTAAGTGTAAAAATAAGTCTCCCGTCTGTGACGTGGCAGACACACAAAAATTACGCTCTTCGCGTAAAGGAAAATCTCCCGTCCGTGACGAGGTAGATAATCAATTTTTACGCTCTACGCATAAAGGTAAGTCTCCTGTCTGTGACAGTGTAGATAAAATTTGCAACGATATTTTTACATCTAACGTGAATGTACCTAAATGCATACAGCATAAAAATATTGTTGGTAAAGCTTCAGTTCTATACCAACAGCCTTCTTATACGGCTCTACGCAAAGTACCAAACCTACAAATCACACGCAATGAAAATGGAGTTCTTCGTGCTCAAAAATCTCAAGATTTGCGTACACAACTCCAAACGCGTAGAAATGTACAGTTTGGTTCTACGAATGCAGCCAGTAATCTTCTTTATACACAAGGTACTAAACGTTTTGCTACCCCAAATGTAATAAAGAAGGCTACTCCTTCTGATTTACGTGAATTGCTAATACAAAAGCGTAAAAATAGACAATCTCCTGTGACACTCCCCCAAGAAAATCAACACTGTGAGTGTCACCAGATTGTGATCAAATGTTGTTGCTCGGCTTCCAGACGGTCAGTTTTTGATCGATTGAATTTTAATGCACCCCAACAACAAGCTGATGAGTTGTCATATACGTCAGTCAACATGGCATCTCACACCAACAGAGGACGACGCACTAGTAGGAACACGTCCCAAACCCCAGGTCAACAATAATTCAACAGACTTCTTGATTCTTTTGAAGGAGTATATCAGAATACTCGATCAAGAAGACAAAGACAATTGCAGACTTCTGATTCTGAAGCTGGAGGTACTCAATCTCTGGAGTCCGAAACTGATAGTGTTGATTCATACTTCTATACTAATCCTTCTGTATCGTCAAGAGAGGTTGAATCCTACGCTATTGGAGACGAACCAGAGACGTCATCTGTTAATACAGAACAACGTCTCACTGCTGTTGAGCAATCATTGAAAGACATGCTTAACATGATGCAAAGCATGCACCAGATAATAGCGGCCCAACAAACTGCTCAACCAGCAATTGTAACTCCGGTTCAGACAGCAGCACCAACTCAAGATAGCCAAGGGGTTGATATACCTTTGAATATCCAAGAGCCTGCTGTTGACCAAAATTTTGCATCTCCAGATCCCATCATTCCAGAAGATATACCATCTCCGGTGGGGATTACGGTACAACCAACAACTTTTCAATCAAATGTGCTTCCACAAACCAGTGAAGCCATTCAAGCAGTACGTGAGCTCAAAGCACAGTTTGAAGTTTTGAAGCAAAAGGATCAACTCCAGAGGTTAGGGATTAAGCAACCTTATTCTCCTCATTGGAATGATGTACCGTTTCTACCGAAATTTAAGCTACAGTCCATGGTATTGTTTGATGGAAAGGCTTCTCCTAGTCAGTATATCAAATACTTTGATATTATGACTGTACATTTGCAGAAAAATGATGCTCTTATCACTAGAGTATTCATTGGATGCTTGACGGGTTTAGCTTACGACTGGTATCGTAGTTTACCCGACAATTGCATTTCGTCTTTTGACGAATTTAAGGCAATATTTCTCTCCCGTTTCTATGAAGGAGGTATGGACATGAACATGTCCTCCTTAATAGAAATCAAGCAAAAGGAGAAAGAAGATACTCGGACGTTCATTGAACGGTTCCGACAGGCAACTTTAAAGATGTCCTCTGGTATGCCAGATTCAGCACTGATTGATACATGTAAGATGAATCTGCGACCATCCATTGCTGTCTTCACGGGTTCCCAATTCATAGATTGGGCTTCGTTTTTCATAGCAGCAGTTTCCGCCGAGACCAATGGTAGGTTGGCTCGTGAATATGGGTTGATTTTTGCCTCTGAGGATAAAGGAAAGAAAAGTAATCCTGGTAATAATTCTGGCAATCGTAATATGAAAGGGAAAGACACTCTTATGGTCAATCTTTCCAAGAATAAAACGACGCTGAATAATCAGGAATCTTCCAGGTCAAAAGAAGAATACTCTTTTGACGAAAATGATATCCCAGGGATATTCCAATGTCTGGTGAAGAGTGGCAAACTCCAGATTCCGGAGCCAAAGAGGCCCAATGAAGTGAATCTGACTGACAATCCCAAATATTGTATCTATCATAGATACATTAATCATCCTACCAGTGCTTGCTATGTTTTGAAGAAGAAAATCCAAGAGCTGATAAATGGTGGTGCCATTGCTTTAACCAATGATGACCATACGGTTACAACCAATATGGTTTCTCTTCAATTTGGAGATTTTCCTCCACAACAAGTACCAGATGGAATTGTCCCAATTCCGAAGGCGATGATGAAGATTTTGAATATCCCACCTGCCAGGGAGGAAAATGAAGGATTGTTGTCTCTTACATTAAAGAATGGAGAAATTATGTGGGTACATCCTGACTTAATACCTGAAATGGAAGATGAAGGTAAAACTTTAAAATCTAAGAAAGGTAAAAAAGTCAAATCCTGCAACATAATTTTTCATGTTATTCCAGATCCTGATGATTTGGATCATCTATGGGACGGCATTCCTTTGGAAAATAGACTGAAAGGATTGAACATATGTCCTCCAAGTCTGGCTCCTCCTGCCAAGCTCAAGCTTACTCATCAGCAGTGGCTAGCCATGAATAGTGTTCCCTTATACAGGGCACAACAAGTCTTCGCTGCTTATGAAAAGGCTCCTATAGAGATTTTTCCTCGTATCCCAAATCCTTTTCCTCTCGTAGCTATAGAGACGGTTATTCCTCATTCTCCTGTAGTTACAGGGATTTCTTCTCCTTCCTCTATGGAACCACCTGTTGAAAGTCTACTGCCTACTCACTTGTACAGTCAACAATCTATCCTTCTCATGAAGAAGATGGGTTACGATTTTCAAAAGGCAGAAGGTTTGAATTATGATAAAGGGATACGACTTCCTTTACAAATTCAAAGTCAAAAATCTACTGTTGGATTGGGTTCTGAGGTTCCTCATAACAATCCTCACAAGAAGAAGGCTAAGGAAAGGAAGATTAAATCCTGCAATATGGTACTTCCTTCTTCTGAGTCTAAAGAAGAAACTTTTGCTGGTACAAGATCTGGAAAAGAGTACCACAAAGATTATGAGGGATCCTCCAAGGAAGCTGAGAATATTGAAACACCATTAACTCAACCGTCTCTTGCTCCTGCTGTGGTTGAAAAGGAAAAACAGAAAGCGGTACGCTTCGATGTCCCGTTGAAGTCTACTTCCAGTGAAACCCTATAAATTTGATATTTTAGCCCAGTTAGCTAATACTCCGGCTAGATTATCTATCTTCGAGCTGTTTCGTCTTTCTAGAGAAAGCCGTGAAACTATGAGTGAAGCTTTGCTTCAAGCTGATTCCTGCTTAGCTCAACTCAAGACTCCTGACAATATACCAGTATCATGCCCGCAATGTCATAGTGTGATGGAAGCAATTCCCAACATCACCTTCACACAAGAGGATATGCTATTGAAGCATAACAAGCATGATAGGCCTTTGTGTTACACTGGGTATATCGAATCTATTGAAGTTGACAGAATTTACATTGATCCTGGGTCTTCCATTAGCATAATTCTTCAAAGTATGCTAAGACCATTGAGGATTCCTACTAGTGATCTGACTTACACTAGTACCACAATAGTTGGTTTCAACTCTGGAAGGAGCAAACCACTGGGGAAGATTCGTCTGAAGATTCAGATTGGTGATCTTCGAACTATGGCAACATTTTATGTTATTAACTCAGACGTATCCTACAATATTATTCTTGGAAGACCATGGTTATATGAGCATAACATCGTGCCTTCGACTCTCCACCAATGCTTCAAGTATGTGGATCCCCAAGGGATTGTGAAGACTGAGTTTGCTGATATCAATCCTTTCAAAGGTGTTGAAGCCTATTTTTCTGACTCAAGGCTCTACAAACAAGAGCATGTGAAGGAGATATCAGATGTGGCCGAAGATCAATCATCTGCTGAAGATCAGTCTATTAACGAAGATCCGCCAGAAGAGCAACCTTTGAATATCAAAGTCAAAGGGCGAATCCAACCCCAATCTGTCAACAATCAACCTTTGATGATCAAGGTCAAAGGAAGAACTCAAGCTTCATCTGAGGAATCAGTAAATATTCCTGTTAAAAGCCAAGTTCAACCTCTTGTGATCAAAGTCAAAGGGCGTACATTTCGTACGAATAATCCAAAACCTCCTTTGATTGTTAATCTTGGCAAATCTACGCAGAAGACGGATGATAATCCACTAGTGATTAATCCGAAGCGTAGCAGTCAAATTGTAAATAATGTAAATATTGATCATTCTGTACTTTTTGATATCAATGAAGATTTTCTTTTCGAGTATATGGCTGTCAAGTTTATTGAAAGAATGACTTTATCTTCTGATAATCAAAGTCATCAATATAAAGACGACATAGACACAGAGAAAACCTTATATATTGACAATAAGGAAAATTCTTTTCCTCCTCATGTCGATGTTGGACCTTATTCTCAAAGGTTTCTAACATCTTTTCCCTATCTTCTTCCTGTAGCCGCTTCATCGCAAGCTTGTGTAACTTATAGACGTCACAAAGAATCTTATTTCGTGGTTCCGTCTAATAAGAAAAATAAGTGCCAAATTATGTTTGGCCTGGCTAGAAATATTTCTGTTGCTCAGACAGATGATTTGAGAGATAAAGATAAAAAAAGAATCCGAATTGACAGATATAGTCAGCAATCTCTTAAAATTATCCAGAATATGGGATATGATTTAAAGACTATGCAAGGTCTCAATCAAGGCAAAGGTAGACGACTACCATTATGTGGTGATCCATTTTACCAGAAGACTCGTCATGGATTGGGATATGATCTGTCCCATATGTTTAATGATGATATACAAGAAGAATTCTCTTCTAGCTCTTCACAATCATCAGATTCAGAAGAAGTCCAATTCATTGAATCCGATATTTCTTACTCCTCGTGTGTTAAAGGAGACTATGATGATGAATCTGAGCAAATATTTTTAGCTTACATGGTTCAAATTGATGATAAATCCGAACCATTTGAGAATGATCCTTGGGCTCAACAGATGGACACTCAATGGGAACTTCGTTTCGAACAACGACAACCACCTACAGAGGACGAGATTGTCCAGATTGATGTTGGAGATGGAACTACGCCCAAACCAATATTCATCAGTAAAAATCTTTCTGAAGATGAAAATAAAGAATTGATAAAACTAATCAAAGAATATATTAATATTTTTGCATGGAGTTATGAGGATATGCCAGGTCTAGATCCCAAAGTTGCTACTCATAAACTCAATATTCTTCCTAATGCTAAGCTTGTAAAACAACAACAACGGCATTTTCGACCAGATATGATGGATACAATTGAAGCGGAAGTCAAAAAGCTGATCACGTGTGGTTTTGTTCGTGAAGAACAATACCCCGATTGGGTTGCCAACATTGTTCCTCTTATAAAGAAGAACGAAAAAGTCCGAGTTTGCATAGATTTTTGAGATCTTAATGCAGCTTGTCCAAAAGACAAATTTCTACTTTCAATTACTGATGTCATGATAGACAATACATGTGGTTTTGAACGCATGTCTTTCATGGATGGATTCTCAGGATATAATCAAATTAAGATGCATCCAGAAGATGAGAAGCATACCGTTTTTCGTACACTCCTTGGGGTTTACTGCTATACGGTGATGCCGTTTGGTCTTAAAAATGTCGGTGCCACATATCAACGGGCCATAAGCAATATCTTTCAAGAACATCTACGGAAGACGGTAGAATGTTATGTAGATGACATTGCTGTTAAGAGTCGGTCAAAAAATGATCACATTCAAGACTTGAAGACAGTATTTGAATTGATGCGCCAACATCAATTGAAAATGAACCCTACTAAGTCTTTCTTAGGGGTTTCCAGTGGCACGTTTTTAGGATTTGTCATTACTTCTCAGGGTATCCATGTTGATCCTGATAAAGTTAAAGCAATTCTTGAAATGTGTCCTCCACGCAATTTAAAAGAACTCCGTGGCTTCCAAGGTCGCATTGCATATATCAGGAGGTTCATATCCAATCTCTCTGTAAGATGCCAGCCTTTCTCCCGTCTATTAAAGAAGGGTGTATCATTTGTTCGGAATGAAGCATGTCAGAAAGCCTTCAATGACATCAAGCAATATCTTATAAATCCACCCGTTTTGGTACCTCCAGTGATAGGAAGACCATTTTTGCTATATGTTCGAGCTTTGGATCATTCACTTGGTGCTCTTCTTGCACAAAAAAGTGATATAGGGCATGAACAAGCAATTTATTATCTTAGCCGAATGATGGTCGGAGCAGAGCACATGTATACCCCTGTAGAAAAGGAATATCTGGCCTTGGTTTTTGCTGTCCAAAAGACAAGACATTATGTGACAGGACAGACTATCCATGTCATCTCCAGAATAAATCCCATTCGGGTATTGATGAGAAAACCGAGCATTCTTAACTCTAGGTTAGCTACCTGGGCGATGTTGCTCACTCCTTATGGCATGGTTTATATACCTCAAAAATCTGTGAAGGGTCAAGCATTAGCTGATTTCTTAGCTGCTCATCCTATACCTGAAACATCAAAGTTATATAAGGACATTCCAGATGAAGTTGTAGATTGTAATATGACTTTGAAAAATGACATTTGGCAATTATATTTTGACGGAGCATCACGGGTTGGACCTAAAGGTAATATTGTCTCTGGGGTAGGAATCGTCTTGGTCTCTCCTGACAAAATGGTTATATACTGTGCCTATGCTCTCAATGAACCATGTTCCAATAATGTAGCAGAATATAATGCTCTATTGATTGGTCTCCAAGTCGCAAAACAATTGGATATTGAATTCTTGGAAGCCTATGGAGACTCTCAGCTGATTGTTAATCAGGTTAGAGGGACCTATGAAGTCAAAAATTATGATCTCATCCCTTATCATCAAGTGGTAGTTGAATTGGTCCTTTCATTCAAAGGATTCTTTATTGAATTCGTACCACATTCTCAGAATGTGGAGGCTGATGCTCTTGCTAGCCTAGCTGCAGACTTGGCTGTTCCGATCCGAAGACAAAATACAATTACTTTGTTAGACCGAGTTTTATTCTGTGTCAAGAATAATTTGTGTATTGAACAGAGTTATACTACAGAGTCAAGCTCTCAGCAAAGGGATTGGAGAACTCCATTTATTGATTACGCGATTCATGGAATTTTACCTGAAGATCCAAAAGAAGCTGCATCAATTAAAAGACGATCATTTCGATTCTATTATGATTCATCTTTACAAATGTTATATCGTCGCTCATATGATGGACTCTTGCTGTGCTGTCTCTCAGAAAGTGAAGCCAAACAAACACTCCGAGAAGCTCACGATGGTGTTTGTGGTGCTCATCAACCAGGTTCGAAATTACAGGACCGCATTCGAAGAATAGGTTATTATTGGCCTTCCATGATAGCAGATGCAGTAGATTACGCCAGAAGGTGTAAAGCATGTCAGATTCATGCCGATTTTATTCACCAACCTTCTAAATTCTTACATCCTACAACAGCTTCTTGGCCCTTCGAAGCTTGGGATATGGATGTCATTGGTCCTATTAACCCTCCTTCTGTTAAAGGACATCGGTTCATATTAGCTATAACCGATTATTTTTCTAAGTGGGCAGAAGCAATTCCCCTTGCTGAAGTGAAAACATCTAATGTGATCAGCTTTATCAAACATCATGTCATTTATCGCTTCGGAATTCCTCGACGGATAATTCATGACAATGGTCCACAATTTGCCAGTCAGGCATTTTATCGGTTCTGTGGTAAGAATCAAATTCAAAATTTAGCTTCTACGGCTTATAATCCAGCTGCTAATGGTCTAGCCGAAGCCTTCAATAAGACTATCATTAAACTTCTTAAAAAGTTTGTCTCTTCTAATAAACGTGATTGAAATGAGAAACTTGGAGAATGTTTATGGGCTTATCGAACAACAGACCGGACTCCTACTGGTTTTATACCATTTTTATTGGTTTATGGATGTGAGGCTGTTCTTCCCTTAGAAATCCAGATTCTATCTCTTCGAATAGCAATTGCTAATGAGCTAACTATAGAGAATAATGATCGCTTACGACTCTAAGAACTTGAAGGATTGGATGAGAAGCGTCTCCAAGCACAACAACATATTGAACTATATCAAGCCCGTATATCTCGAACTTTCAATCGTAAAGTTAAAGAGAGGGTATTCAAGATTGGCGAGTTGGTATTAGCCGTTCGAAGACCGATGATTATGACTCACAAAAGCAAAGGGAAATTCCAAGCGAAATGGGAAGGCCCTTATGTAATTGAGACCGTGTTTTCTAATGGTGCCTATCGGTTATCAAAGCCTAATGGAGATCTACTCATGATGCCAATCAATGGCAAATTTCTTAAGAAGTACTATGTATAAAAAATGATAAAAATAATTTTTTTTTATTTTTGTTCAAGACCAAAGATTAAGGATGAGGGCCATTGCCTTCACCTTCCTTATTGAATACATAGTCAGCCAATGCTTCGAAGGTATCGTTGCCTGAGCTCATAAAAAACTTGCAGGCAGCCATCCTCAGCGCTTCTTCTTCAGGAGTTTTCCCTGACTCTACTAAGAAAGCAAGGATGTCTTGTGGTGGCTTGGGAGTAGAAGAGCTTTCGCTTACTTCGGTTGGGCCTGTCATAATTGGTTCAATGGGACACGTCTCAATGATGCTCTCAACTTTTTCGGAGACTTCATTCTTTTGCTACATATCCTTGGAAGACATTTCCAATGGAGGAGTGGAAATAAGAATGAAAAGTTACAAATATTTCTCACCTATTTAATAGGAGAGATCTGTTGATGAATTGGTCTTTGAAAACAACCTTTCATTCCCGAAAAGGTCTGTCCGTTCATTTTTATCAGGTTCATCCATTTAATTATGGAATTGAACCAATATTTTCTTTTCCCGAAAGTTATGTTGATTCATTCATCCATTAATATGGACATATATGCTCATGACGTCTGTCTCCTTATTCCCTAGCTACCAAGGTTTGGTTAAGCTGATTTCTTGTTTCCTTGGAGAGGGATTTTAAATCTTCTATTTTATCAATTAATAAAAAAATGGGATTCGTTATTTATCATATTTTTATGACCTCTGAATAAATATTAAATCCACTTACTTTTCTTATCTATCATTTCCATTCGACCTCTGCATAGATATTAATCTACTTTTTTTTGAGTTCTTACATGCTGTCATGTCCATAATACCTCTGATAGTATTGTATACTCTAAACAGAAAACAAGACTTTATTATCTATCATGTCCATACTACTTTTGGATAGATATAAATCATTGAGCAAAGAAGACTTGTCATTCCCATTCTTATTTCATCATAAAAGTCTATTACATTTCCTAGACTTTCTTACAAATCATAATGGAAATCTATTACAATCTTGGATTTTCATTCTATACAACAACGATGACCTAATCAAGATCTATTTCTTCTTTGGATCTTCTTCATCGGATTCGTTGTTGGTGTCAATTCCTTACTGTCTGAGCCTCAATGGCGACCAGAACAGAAGGAATCAAACTCTGGTCTTCTCTCTTAGACGAGAGGAGAATCCCAGAGTATGGCAGCCCGAAGACGTGTTGATGCCAATACAACTGGTGGAGGAGTGGCGGCCTCTCAAAGGAGATAGGAATGTATCCAGCATTGGGATACGATTCCTAGTTCTGTCGTAAAAGGAACTCTACTACCCAATTTCTCGGGATAGAGTTGACTCCACCATCCAACTCTCCGTGTATAAAGGCTCCTCCTACCAACAGAGGAAGATCCTTCTATCCCACGAAGAGTTCTGAGTTGTCTGATTTGTACGTCAAAAGCGCATGAGCTCCCTGATGTTGATGTCAGAAGAACGCCCCTCACAGCGTCAAACTCGCCAATACCGGTTTTGGAAAAGATCTTCAGCCAAATTTCTGCAGAAAACAACAAAGAAGAAGTATTTTAGACAGAAGTATCATCAGACGCGTATTAGTTAATTAAAACTGAAAACAGATGCTTACGCATCTTGATTTATCTTTAACAGGCAACAAGACTTTACGCTTGATGTTTTTACGCCCGTGATTCATGAGCATTCAATCAACAGGGCTCTCTATGCTAGTGTCTCATATGCACCCTATTCAACAAGGCTTTTACGCTATTGTTTCATGTTCTCCTCATTCAACAAGATTTTTTACGCCAACGTTTCAGGGGTATATTGTTCAACAAAGCTTTTATGCTCGTGCATCTTTTCTATGAGATTCAACATCTATCAAGGATTTACGCTCGTGAGTATCTTTTTTTTTAACAAAAAGATCAAAGGCAAACAATGGTTTACGACCAAACTTACCATAAAGGCCAAATGGTTCGACTCTGGTTGAATCAATATCTGGTGAGCGAGCGTACAGAAGAACGACATCAGAAAGGATCGTCATTTGTTGAAGAGTGAATTCTTGCAAAGTGGCAGAAAGCTATCTCCAGAAAAATGACAATGAGAATGAGGATATATAAAACATTCTCTAAACTCAGCTATTTATAAGGGTTGAGGAAACGGTTGGCATGAGTCTATTTCGGGAAAGATCCTACTAGATAGGTGCTCGTGACCACAAAGCAGATGCCACATGTTGTTTTGTTTCTCTTGAGAATAAACAACCATAAATGCAGTTAAAGAAGTGTTGAACAATTCTATGTACCAACAGATGAGATTAACATCAAGATTTTATTTATAAAAAGGAGGGAAATGGACCCCTATAGATAAAAGAGTCGTAATACATAGACGACACTTCTACATAAAACATTATTTTTTCTCTCCTTCGTTGGGCTGACGAAGGAAGGCACCTAAGTCGTGCATGTTGCGAATTCCGGAGCGACGCATCAAATTAAGAAACACTTCTGCATCTCCTGATCCCTCATACGCAGTTGGAGGACCACCATCGATGCGACTGAAGACTGCTGGAGTCAGTCCAAAGCACCCTACAAAATTGCGTGCTCGCTCAAAATCAAGCCTGGAGCTAGAAGCTTCTTCATTGTTAATCTCTTTCTTTGGCGCCATGTCACTATGAAGATGAATGGCAAGAATGAAGAATTCCTCTTTATTTATACAATCAAATCAACTCTTCATATTCCTTATGGGAAACTGCTCATTATTAATGCAAACTCTGGGAGGTGAAAAGTCATTCGAAAGTTTCGAGAAGAAAATTCATTGTAACGGTTAAGTGTTGACCGACATTATTTTCTTAATTTTATGCCGACTATTGGATATCCCCACTTTTACGCAGATGACTGTTGAGTATCCCGAATTTTACGCTGACTAGTCAAATCTCAACTTTTACGCTTCTGTTCAAAGTGTTTCATATTTTGAAGATATTTGAAAACTTTGAAGGGGGTCTTGTAGGAGCGTAAAAAGTGCTTCATAAGAATGAGTCAAAGATAAGGATCATTCCATTCAAATCGATCCATTTTACGCCCGAAACAGGCTAATCACTTTACGCCCGGGTCAAAGCTAATGATTTTACGCCCAAGACAGGCTAGCCACTTTTATGCTGGACAAAGATGTCAAGTCTTGCATTTAATGCAAAGTCTGACATAAAGATTTAATGATGGCATATATCACAGAAATCAAAGGGATTTATTTTACACAAAGACCAATTTGTCGTTTAGTATGTGGACTGAGCCACTTTACGCTCATAATATGGCTTCTTTTACGTACGGAGACTATACGAGTTTTTACGCTCAACGGTTGACGTGTGCGTAAAGTTTATTTGGGCTACTTTTACGCTCAAGGTTATTGAACAACCAGTTTACGCGGGAAGTCTACATCAGGGCTATTGTACGCCTAGTCTGCTACTTTTCGCTCAGGGTATATTTGGGTTGCCTTACGCCCTATTCCAATTCAGAATGTGGTTTGCCTACATGGCTTTCATGCCACATATCTCGAAGAACGTGTGTACGTGCATCCTATTCTTACTGAAATGATGGGACACGTGTCAACATATGCTGAGGATGACTTTGATCATGGGTGGCAGTTGTTAGCGTAAAGACGGAACTTTCGCTGAGTTTTTACGCACAAGAAACCAAGTCTATAAATAGACTAATTTTTCTCATACAGACAGACAGAGAGAAAGGAGAGAATACATAGAGATCAGAGCCCAGAGACTTTGATTTTTTGGAAGCATTCTTCTTCAACTTTTCCTCCAGAACAGAGTGAAGCAAAGCAGGAAAGCATTCGGCCTCGCCATCAGTGCCCAAGTGCGTCGATACCTTTCTGGTGACTTAGTTCTTCCAGTTGTTCATCTTCTAGCAGTGATCTTCATCATCATCGTATGGTCCAAGGAACAAAGTGATCATTTACAAATCAGACTTCCATAGCAATACTTTCCAGAATCAAATTTGTACTTCTTATACTTTTTCTCGTTTTATTTTCAAAATTCGACTTCCAGGCATTTTGTTAAGTGAAACACCCGAGTCAGCTGGTGGGGCTGATGTCGTAGGAGCATCAAGAAAAGGAGGGGGAGTGACAATTTCATTCTCTTGACCATCTGGGTAATCTCTAAGGTAGAGTCTACCAGAACGAGTACCGGTCAAGACTTCTTCTTCGGGAGTGGGTGAAAGAGAAACCATATTACAAGTCCTCACTCTTGCTTTTCTTTTGGAGGGTTTCTTTCTCTGATGGAGAATTGTATGATCTATTCCGAATCCTAGTCCAACACACAACCTATTGTCTTGGAGTTGTAAAGACAAGGATATCGGGGACCCCGTCCCATTATTCAAGCATGGGGCTTTCTGAAAGACATATCACATCTTTATCATCAGTTTATTCAGTTTACGATATTGTTGACTATATCGATGGAATTCAGGCCGATGGTTGACCTCCGATATTAATGGAGCAGTCTCTGAGGAAGATGTAGATCCTGCCAAAATAAAAGCAGTCTTTAAAGAAGGAACACGGACATCAAGCGAGGAGTGCTCACTCGAAGTCATGTTATATGACTTGTACTTGGCTGACTTCTTTGATTTAGTAGAAAGGATAGATCTTTTCTGTTCAAATTCACCGACGAGGTCCGGATGAACCCACATGTTCTCGCCTTTGGCCGTTGATAGTGGAACCAAACCGTCATTTCGCGGCAGCGAAAGGTTGATAATCTCCATAGTTGCCTTTGGAATCGGGACAACACCATTGGAAACTAACTGAGGAGCGAAGTCTATGAATTGTAAAGAGATGACATTAGCTATCACCATCTTCTCATCCTTTCGGAGGGTGATTGCTTTGGCATTGATCAGCTCCAGGATCTTCCCTTTGAGTATATAACGTACCCTGGTTGGATGTCCCAAAAACCTGTGATACATACAATATTTAGGATTGTAAGTCTTACCTACTTTATTTGGTCGTTTGATTTCCAGTAGTTGAAGTTTATTGCTCTTGATGAAGCAATCAAAGATGCTCATGATGTCATTGTCGTTGTCGAAAGACTACTCTTCCTTGGGCCGCGGTGCTGCCCTATGTGGTGGTATTGTCGCTAAAGGTGCTGAGTGACCTATATTAATGGCTAAGGCTTCTTTGCCTTTATGGTTGTTCTGGTGACTACCGCTACTAGTAGCAAGGTGCTTATCTTTATCAAGATTAGGCATTGGGATGCCTAATTGCTTGAACTTCTCAGCACTGTCTTCGGCTGCTCTGGCATTTATTATGAATGAACCCCAATCTTGGAATTGTGTTGGTCCCGTCCACATGCTGACGATAGGTAACAAGTTTGATTTATATGTATCCATTGTCAATGCGTCTGGAGTACCTAAAGGCATTATGAGTGTTTCACTTAACAAAATGCCCTTAAGGCTTTTGAAAGAAAATGAGAAAAAGTATACAAAAGTACAAGTAGATTCTGGGAAGTATTGCTATAGAAGTATGATCTGAGAGCGATCACTTTGTTCCTTGGACCATTCGATGATGATGAAAAAAACTGCTTGGAGAAGAACAACTGGAAAAACTAAGTCACCAGAAAGGTATCGACACAATTGGCACTGATGGCACAGTCGAATGCTTTCCTGCTTTGCTTCACTCTCTTCTGAAGAAAAGTTGAAGCGAAATACTCTGGAAAATCACTTTGCTCTGAAAGTATCTGGTCTCCAAAATCTTGTACCTCTTTCTTAAAAAAGAAGTCTTTATATAGACTTGTCTTCTGTGCGTAAAAAGCTTCAATGTTGGGTCTTTACGTAGGCTATTAGGATAACTGTCACCCACGTACAGAAATTAGCCTCTACGCATGTTGACACGTGTCCCATAATTCAATAAAATAAGGAGAGCACGTACACACGTTCTTCAAAAAGTGTGGCATGAAGGACACGTCCGAAAACTATGTTCCCACATAATTAGGACAAACTGTGCATAAAAATGTTGTTTAAACATGTCCCGAGCGTAAAATAGCTCAAAGTAAACTTCCTGCGTAAAGTGGCTAAAAATAGCCTTGAGCGTAAAGGCTCAAATAAACTCTACGCGCGCAAAAAGAGTAGCTGAGATAGCCTTGAGCGTAAAAGCTCAAATAACTCTTATGCGTAAAGTGGAAGCGGTTCCTCAAGCGTAAAGCCGCCCATTGGCACGCTAAACAGCAAACTCTTTAGCTTCTGTGCATTTATTTTGTCAGAAAATCCATCTGTCAGAACAGAATCTTCATGCACTTAATGCATCATGGACAGCTTATTCGCGTAGAAAGTTAAACTATTCTCCGCGTAAAGTCTGAATGTAAGGCTTGCGTAGAGTTTTGAGTTTGACTCAGTTTGACCTTTGCGTAAAGTCTTATTTGGAATTATCCTTTGCGTAAATATCTCAATCTCCTTGACTTGGTCTTCTAATTTTATTTACGCTTCTACAAGACCCCCTTCAAAGTTTTCAAATTTTCTAATATTTGAAATACGTTGAACAGAAGCGTAAATTTTGGGATATCCAACAGTCATCAGCGTAAACTTAGGGATACCCAACAGTCATCAGCATAAATTCAGGGATACCCAACAGTCACTTAGAATTTGAATCAACCCTTAAGTTCTCTATAAATGGGGCTTCTGTTGAAGAGAGAGAACTTTACTCATCTCTCTTATTCCCTATTCTCTTCTTTACTTATCATCTAAATCTTTTCGAGCGAAATGGCACCCAAGAGCAAAGCCGCCGCCTCAGCCAAGGGCAAGAAACCAGCCTCTTCATCGACGGCTAAATCATCGGAGGAAGTTCACGCTGCCGCAGCAACACTGACCAACCCGAACGTGGCTCCGGCCATGATAGGTAGAAACTCTATTTCGAACAAAGATTTCGTTTGGAGAAGGCAACTCAAGACCAAATAAAAAAATATGCTCACGTTATACGTGCCAGCGTAAATTAAAAAATCAAAAATACGCTCACGTTATACATGCCACGTAAATTAAAAGATTAAAAATACGCTCACGTTGTACGTGCCAGCGTAGAACTTGAAAATACGCCCACGTTATACGTGCGAGCGTAAAAGCTCAAAATATGCCTACGTTATACGTGCGAGCGTAAAATCTAAAAATACGCCCTCGTTATACGTACGAGCGTAAAATATGAAAATACGCCCACGTTATACGTACGAGCGTAAATTTGAAAAATACGCAAGTCAAAAGACTATATATTTTTCACATGTAAAATTTTCCTCTTTTGAACAGAAGCGTAAAAATTTCATTCTTTAGACTGCATAAAACAAATTCTCTTAAAAAACAGAGAACTTTTTACGCGTAAAACTCAAGTATGGTTATTTGCGTAGAGTTTGAATTTGCATAGAGTTCGTATTTGAATTCTTTACTAACTTGATTTTTCTTTATTGAATCTTCTTTTGCAGTGGACTTGGGGGCCCATCCTCTCTCTGAGGTATTTGTCTCACCGGCTGGCATTCTGGGATCAAATTATTTGGAGAATTTATCCCATGTCGAGTTCCCACAAACTGACAAGCAGTATCCCCATGAAAGATATCAATTGATAGCTGCTCAAGGAGATCGAATGTTGCTGTCTCTGATGAACGGAGAACTATTAACATCACTGGATGGCCAGCATTATCTGAAGACTGCATTCATGTTCGGGGATGCAATTGACTTCAAATCTCAGACAAACCCCAAGAAGGAGTCTTGGGTATTTAAATTTGGAGAAAAGGCAATGTATCTCCCAACAATGCCAAGAGATTATCCCCTTTCTTCTTTTGCTCATGCTACTCATCCGAGACGGATGATCTGGAATCTGACTCCCAACAGTCATGGAAGATCGGGGAGAATCATATTTAAAAGGGATGAGAACCAGATGGGCTTTCACTCAAGTACTCCCAGTGGTGGTGTCGTTCCTTTCTTCGGCTTATTGCCTGGATTTACACCAAGCGAGGGCTCTGCTCTGATCCAGCCAGTGCAGATACCGATGTTCATAAACAAGTTTATGAACGCTTCAGTACTATATCCTCAAGTCAACCCTAGGCTTCCAGGGTGGATGACCTCTCACAATAAGAACTGGGTTCAACTTAGTGCTTGGATCATGAAGAACTTCGAAGCGGAACTGCGAGCCATTGGACTGTTAGAAGCAGTAGCCTCCACAAGTCAAGGCATACCTATGAACAATAACTTGTTCTTAGCTTTGATGGAGTTGTATATCAGCTCGACAGGAACCTTTGCAACCCCAATAGGTGAAATGGGTTTTGCACTCCATGAGATGCAATTCATCTCCAAGCTGCCAATGGAAGAAGTTCCATATGAAGAATATGTTCCCTCCAACCGGAAATTAGAAGAAATTAGCAAGAAAAATCCTCGCTTAGTTGAGGTATATCAAGAATTGATGTGCCATTATTTGATTTGCACCACTATGTATGAAAGTGGATCGCATTTGGCATACATCAATAAATGGACAACATATCTATTCTATCGTAAGAATAGAATATCCAAGGAAGACAAGGTGAGATTTTAAGACAACAAGGCTCAACCCATCAACCCTTGTTCAATAATTCCTGCTGATATGACAAACACTTGGATGATCACATATAAGTCTCCAGACAAGTATTTGACCACCAAGACTGGAGAATTCCCTGCGAGAATTGAAGCATTGAGCTTTCTGAAACATGGCAGCCGAAAGCTCTCAAAGGAAGCCTTGCTGGCAGGCTTTCTTTCCCTGTGGCTGTGAAGATGGGTCGTATCAGGGACTAGTATAGTCGACAGAATTCACCGAAACGTACTATGGTCAGCAGTATGTTTGGTATTCAAGGCCAGACTCAGCCTATTACCGGCAAAGGTATATCGGATAAATGCATGTTTGCAAGCATTTGGTGATGAACTGATCAATAATGCTCCTTACCGTAAAGATTTTTCTAGGGTGGAGATGCCCTACACTTATTTAATGGGCTGGTTGTTGCATCACAACTGTAACTTATTGCCACCAGGCCCTGAAAATGATGCGGAGGTATTCCTCCAGAAGTTTAGTAAAGCCATGTGGAATGCGACTTCAGTGACGGATACCCGAGCAACACTAAACTTCTCCCATGGGTGGAATTTATTCTGTACACGACCACCAGTTCCAGCCGACTGCTTTGGTGTACAGTTTGAAGACGTAGGTCAAGGGAGGACTGAGATACCTGCGCCAGTCTTTAATTGGCTAATATGCATCAGACCCTCACATCTGATGTATAGAACTGAAGACAACTGTATCTTTGAACCGTATCTACCCAGTCGGTTCGCTCGTCAGTTTGGGTATGACCAGCTTCACGTTGGTAATCCCTCCACTACTTTCAACTATTATGGAAAGTTAGTTGATGGCACGAGGGCATGGCGGTATTTCAGCACCGGATGCACCGACGCCAAATTCCATGTGTCAACTGCCACAAGTACAACTGAACTATGAATGCTTTATTCGTATGCTCATTTTTATGCCTCCATTCGTTCCTTCGCAAAAGACTACAACATGAAGGGAAGTCTTCGGTGGGAGAAGGAAGGAGATGCCGAAGAACCAGTTATGGTGCCTTCGAGACTTTCCTGATGATGTTGTTCCAGATGAATATATGGAGACGATTCCTACAGGAGTTGGGGAAACAGCTGCAGGACCCATTACCATCACTACAACCCAGAACCGGAAACCAGACACAGCTGTTACTATCCGGGAAAAGAAGAAGAAGACTACTGTTAAAGGGCCTTTCAGATAGAGAGCCACTACTCCAGAAAGCGAAACTCCTGTTGAGGAGCCTCACAATATTACATCTTCTTCAGTTCAACTTGGAGAAGGGTCTTCAGCTTCCCAACCAGCAGCAGCAACAGAAGTTATAGGAGTCCTATCTCCCGGACGTCTCAGTACTTCATTGCATCTGACTTCGCCAAAAAAGGCAAAAGCTGTTGAAGACACCGCCATGACTCATGCTAACGATCCGGAACCCATCCCTTCAGTTGAACCGACTCTCGAGTTAGATGATAATGACTGGGACTTGGATTATGATGCACTCCTATCGCGTCCTGCGCCTACCCCAGGTAAAGATAAATTACACAAAATTTATACAAAAGTATGTATTATGATTTTGTATATTGACTATTTTGTTTAATCTTTGTAGGTATCATCACCATGGCAAAGCCCGTTGCTCTTCCTCCTCCTCAAAAGACTATTCATGAAGAGGAAATAGAATCTGAAGAAGAAAGTTCTTCTTCAAAAGAAGATTCTGCTTCTAAAGAAGGTTCTCCACCTATGGAGATACAACAAGAGCCTGCAGGAGAGGCAGACCAAGAATTGCCTTCTCTTGCTGAAGAAAGAGAAGACGTACCAACTACAGTAGAAGAGCCAGTAGTGCTCTAAGAATCAGTTGCTGCTAAAGAACCCATTATTGAAGATGTAGATATAGCAGCAACATCAATTACTACTGCCAGTCCAGATCAAGTTCTTGAGACATTCGTGTTCGAGTCTGAATCGAACATAGGAGGCAGCACCTCTATGATACCATCCTCTACCACCGAAACTCATCCTCCGGAGTTAGCAGAAACAGTTGCTGAAGATGTAGTCTCGGAGCTTCCTGGAAATCAATTGGCTATGGTAACGATAACAGATATATCGTTAACTTATCTTACTACCACAGCAACAACAACACCTGTCTCTGGTCTTCAAGAAAAGAGATTGGCAGATATCGCTGATACACCAAGCTCCAATGCTGATATGAATCTTTTGGTAGAGATTCATACTGAAACTTTTTACAAAACATTGGCAGCATTGATCAAAATGGTTTTAAAGAAAGGCCTCAGTTATGAGAGCTTGAAAAGTGCGATTGCTACTACCATTAACAATATCGCCATGTTTAATGATGCTGAGAGGGCAGCTACTTTACAGAAGATAGTCCAGGGACTTGAACAACCCATCAAAGAAAATCTGAGGTTGTCAAGTGGGACTACAGAAAGCCTCGTCCAATTAGAGTATGATGCTCTCACCAATGAGTACACAACTCGAGAAATCATCTTCAAAGAATCTCTTCAAGATTATAGCAATAAGGTTGCCGTGGAGAGGACTTTCTTGAAAGAAAATAAACCTTATTGGAGCAGCATCAGCAAGCCTATGACTCCATGAATATCAAAATTCATCAACAAAATGATAGAATTCGTTAAGACGAGGCTGAGCTGGCTCAATTAAAGGAGGAGCAGAACCGGATGACGGCAGATAGGGATCAATTCTTGAGGCAAAGTTCCATTTTGGAAGAACAGATCTTTGGTTCTGAATCAAAAATCAAAACTCTTGAAGAAGCTAAAGACAAAATGATATCTGCCTTTGCCGAACTCTCCCACCTCTGTACAACAGAAGCTCGAAGAACCATAGCATATACAACTGTACTGGGCTCTCGCGAAAAGCGTCTGGCAGAGTTACAGAAAATGATTGAAGATCTGTCTGCTCCACCTTAGAAATTTTTTACTCAATAAAGAATTTTTATCTTCTGTCATTTCCTTTATTTTGCTGATGTACTATTTTCAATCATGAAATAAATAAAATATATTTTAAAATATGTGTGAGATAGAAAATAATTATTAGAGATAATATGGACATGATAAGTCTTCCAATCTTAACAAAGTAGATTATATCTATCCAGAGGTAATGTGGACATGATAGATAATAAATCTTATTTTTTTTTAGAGTATACAATACTATCAGAGGTAATATGAACATAATAGATCGTAATAACTAAAATAAAATTAGATTAATATCTATTCAGAGGTAATGTAGACATGATAGATAATAATGAAAAGAAGTAAATTTAATATTTATTCAGAGGTAATGAAGACATGATAAATAATAGATCTTTTTCTTTCTGAAATCAGCTGGTAAGACAGAAAATCAAAATTCTCTTTTGGGAGAATAAATAATCAGCTTAACCAAACCTTGGTAGCTGGAGAATAAAGAAGAAATTCAAACGTAGTATTTCTTCAAGAATTTACCATTAATTGGCATCATGAGTAAATCTCTATTAGGTTTAGATAACCTATAAGCACCATTAGAGAATACAGTTTCGCCTACATAAGGACCTTCCCTTTTAGTTTGAATTTGCCTTTACATTTATGAGTCATAACCATAGGTCTTCGGACAGCTAGAACTAGCTCTCCTACTTTAAATACCCTCTCTTTAACTTTGCGGTTGAAAGCTCGAGATATGTGGGCTTGATACAGCTCAATGTGCTGTTGCGCTTGAAGACGCTTCTCATCCAAACCTTTAAGTTCTTGGAGTCTTAAGCGGTCACTATTCTTCGTAGTTAGCTCATTAGCAATGGCTATTCTAAGAGATGGTATCTGGATCTCCAGTGGAAGAACAGCTTCACATCCGTAAACCAATAAAAATAGTATAAAACCGGTTAGAGTTCTGACTGTTGTTCGATAAGCCCATAAAAATTCTCCAAGTTTCTCGTTCCAATCACGTTTATTAGAAGAGACAAACTTTTTGAGAAGTTTAATAATAGCTTTGTTGAAAGCTTCTGCTAAACCATTAGCAGCTGGATTGTAAGCTGTAGAAGATAAGTTCTGGATCCGATTCTTGTCACAAAATCGATAAAATGTTTGACTGGTAAATTATGGTCCGTTATCATGGATTATCCTTCGGGGAATCCTGAAACGATAAATGACATGATGTTTGATGAAGTTAACCACATTAGACGTTTTTACTTCAACAAGAGGAACTGCTTCTGCCCATTTAGAAAAATAATCAGTTATGGCCAGGATAAATCGATGTCCTGTGACAGAAGGAGGATTAATCGAAATAATAATATCCATACCCCAAGCTTCGAAAGGCCAAGAAGCTGCTGTAGGATGTAAGAATTCAGAGGGTTGATGAATAAAATCAGCATGAATCTGACATGCTTTACACCGTCTGGCATAATCCACAAGGTCTGCTATCATAGAAGGCCAATAATAACCCATTCTTCGAATACGGTCCTGTAACTTTGGACCTGGTTGATGCACACCACAAACTCTATCATGTGCCTCACGAAGTGTTTGCTTGGCTTCACTTTCAGAAAGACAACACAATAAAAGTCCGTCATAAGAACGACGATACAACATGTGCATTGAAGAATCATAGTAAAATCGAAATGATCGTCTTTTGATTGATGCAGCTTCTTTTGGATCTTCAGGTAAAATCCCATTGACTGTATAATCAATAAATGGATGTTTCACTTAACAAAATGACTAAAAATTGGCTTTTGAAAGAAAACTAGAAAAGTACAGAAAGTACAAATTGTTCTGGAAAGTATTGCTATGGAAGTCTGATCTGAATATGATCACTTTGTTCCTTGGACCATACGATGATGATGAAGAAAACTGCTTGAAGAAGACGAACAATCGGAAGAACTAAGTCACCGGAAAGGTATCGAGCAACGGCACTGATGGCACAGTCAAATGCTTTCTTGCTTTGCTTCACCCTGTTCTTGAAAAAAAAAGATTGAAGAAATGCTTCTGGGAATATCACTCTGGAAGTATGAGTTTTCTCAGAATCTCTTCTCCTTTGTTTATCTCCCTTCTGATGCTGTCTATGTAAAAAAATAAGTCTATTTATAGACTTAACCCTTTGTGCGTAAAAAGCAACAAAATTGGATTTTTACGCTAGCAACTGTCACCCACGATGTAAATCACCCTCTACGCACGTTGACACGTGTCCCATGTAGAGTTGTGATCTCTAAGCATGGTGACACGTGTCCCACTATCTCAATAAAATAGGAAGAGCACGTACACACATTCCTCGAGAAGTGTGGCATGAAAGCCACGTGGGCAAACCACGTTCCCATGTAGCCAGAAACAGTCGGGCGTAAAAATGACCCAAAATACACTTCCAGCATAAAGTAGTAGACTAGGCATAAAATAGCCCAAAAATAGACTTTTTGCGTAAAGTGGCTAATAAAATAGCCTTGAGCGTAAAAATTAGCCCAAATAAACTTTACGCACACATCAACTTTGAGCGTAAAAAGCTCAGATAGTATTCGTACGTAAAAGAAGCCATCTTTTGAGCATAAAGTAACCCCGTCCACACACTAAATGACAGTGTTGGTTTCTGTGTAAATCAAATCTCTTCGAATTCTGTGTTATACGCTGTCAACAAATCATTATGTCAGAATCATCATGACTTGCATTAAATACATGATCTGACAGCCTGTCCCTAGCGTAAAGTAGCTCGCGTAAAGTAGCCCGCGTAAAACAGCTCGCGTAGAGTAGCTCGCGTAAAGTAGCTTGTTGATTCTTTTTGACTTTACGTAAAGCTCTATTCTTTTGACTTGGTTTATGAAGCACTTTTTACGCTCCTACAATAGACTTCTCCAATCCTTTTGTTGAGATTTAGATTCGGTAGCATAATTCTGTTCGATATGCAAATTATTCTTTATATAGAATAGGTCTCGATCCAACAAAGTGATGGTATTTTATCTTCTGATTGGAACTGCTAAGTCTGCAGCTAAACTAGCGAGAGCGTCAGCTTCCATATTTTGAGAACGTGATACAAATTCAATGAAGAATCCTTTGAATGAGAGAGCCAATTCGATTACCACTTGATGATAAGGAATGAGGTCAGGATTTCTGACTTCATATGTCCCTCTGACCTGATTGACAATTAGTTAAGAATCTCCATATGCTTCCAAGAACTCAATATCCAATTGTTTTTCTACTTGAAGACCAATTAGCAGAGCATTATATTTTGCCACATTATTGGAACATGGTTCATTAAGGAAATAAGCACGGTATATAACCATTTTATCAGGAGAAACCAAGACAATGCCTACTCCAGAAACAATATTGCCTTTAGGTCCAACTCGTGATGCTCCATCAAAGTATAGTTGCCAAATATCATCCCTTAAAGTCATGTTACAATCTATGACTTCATCTGGAATGTCGTCATATAGCTTAAAAGTTTCAGGTATAGGATGAGCTGCTAAGAAATCAGCTAACGCTTGACCCTTCATCGATTTTTGAGGTATGTAGACCATATCATAAGGAGTAAGCAACATTGCCCAAGTAGCTAACCGGGAGTTAAGAATACTCAGCTTTTTCATAATACCTGAATAGGATTTATTCTGGATATGACATGGATAGTCTGTCCTGATACATAATGTCTTATTTTTTGGATGGCAAAAATCAAAGCCAAACATTCTTTTTCCACAGGAGTATATCTGTGGTCAGTCCTAACCATCATTTGGCTAAGATAATAAATTGCCTGTTCATGACCCTTATCACTTTTCTGTGCAAGAGCACCAAGAGAATGATCTAATGTTCGAACATACAGTAAAAATGGTCTTCCCACTACTGGGGGTACTAAAACAGGTGGATTTGTAAGGTAATGTTTGATGTCATTGAATGCTTTTTGACATGCTTCATCCCAAACAAATGACACATCCTTCTTCAGCAAACGAGAGAAAGGTTGACATCTCCCAGAAAGATTTGATATAAATCTTCTGATATAAGCAATGCGACCTTGAAAGCCATTCAGATTACGTGGATGACGCATTTCAAGAATTGCTTTGACTTTATCAGGATCAACATGGATACCTTGAGAAGTAATGACAAATCCCAAAAATTTGCCACTGGAAACCCCTAAGAAAGACTTAGTGGGGTTTATCTTTAATTGATGTCTACGCATCAACTCGAATACTGTCTTCAAGTCTTGAATGTGATCATCCTTTATCCGACTTTTGACAGCGATATCATTCACGTAACATTCAACTGTTTTTCGCAGATGTTCTTGAAAGATATTGCTCATGGCCCTTTGATATGTAACGCCAACGTTTTTCAAACCAAAAGGCATAATGTGTAGCAATAAACTCCAAGGGGTGTACGAAAAGTAGTATACTTTTTATCTCCTGGATGCATCTTAATCTGATTGTATCTTGATAATCTGTCCATGAAAGATATACATTCAAAACAACATGTATTTTCTATCATGACATCAATAATCAGAAGTAGAAATTCGTCTTTTGGACAAGTTGCATTGAGATCTCGAAAATCTATGCAAACTGTAACTTTTTTATTCTTTTTAATGACAGGAACAATATTGGCAACCCAATCTGGGTGTTGTTCTTCACGGACAAAGCCACATGTGATCAGCTTTTTAACTTCTGCTTCAATTGCATCCATCATATCCGGTCGAAAATGTCGTTGCTGTTGTTTTACAGGTTTGGCATTAGAAAGAACATTGAATTTATGGGTAGCTTCTTTAGGATCTAGATCCAGCATATCCTCATAACTCCATGCAAAGATATCAATATATTCTTTTATCAGCTTTATCAACGCTTCTTTTTTATCTTCGAAAAGATTTTTGCTGATAAATATTGGCTTTGACATAGTTTCGTCTCCAACATCAATTTGGACAATTTCATTTTCTGTGGGTGGCTGTCGCTGTTCAAACTGAAGCTTCCACTGAGTATCCATTTGTTGTGCCCTAGGGTCATTTTCAAATAGTTCAGACTCATCATCGGTTTGAACCATATTAACTGAAAAGACGTGCTCAGATTCAACATACTGGATTCCTTCAGAATCTGAGGATTGTAAAGAACTGGAAGAAAATTCTTCTTCCATATCTTCATTAAACATGTGGGATGTATCGTATCCCAAACCATGATGGGTTCGTTGATAAAACGGATCGCCACATAATGATAATCGTCTACCTTTGCCCTGATTGAGACCTAACATGGTTTTCAAATCAAATCCCATATTTTGGATAATCTTAAGAGATTGTTGACTATATCTGTCAATTCAGATTTTTTCTTTATCCTTCTCTTCGAAATTATCTGTTTGTATGACAGGAATATTCCTAGCCAAACCAAACACAATTTGACGCTTGTTTTTCTTATTAGACGGGATCACAAAATAAGATTCTTCGTGATGTCTATAAGTTACACAAACTTGTGATGATGAGACAACAGGTAGTAAATAAGGAGTAGATGTTAGGAACCTCTGAGCATAGGGCCCAACATCCACATGAGGAGGAAAAAAATTCTCTTTATGATTAATATATAAGGTTTCTTCTGTATCTATGTCAGTTTTATGTTGATGACTTTGATTACCAGCAGATAAAGTCATTCTTTCAATAAATTTAACAACCATATACTCCAAAAGGAAATCTTCATTAAAATGAGATAATACAGATTGATCAATATTTACAACATTGACAGACTGACTACTACACTTTGGATTAATCATTAACGGACTGTCATCCATCTTTGGCGTAGACTTGCCCAGGTTGATAACTAGTGGCTCTGAATCAGTTAGACGAGAAATACGTCTTTTAACTTTGATCATAAGAGGCTGATCACTAGTGTTGGCTTGAACTCGACTTTTGATCGGAATTTTCACAGATTCATCTGACGTAGCTTGAGTTCTTCCTTTGACTTTAATCACCAAAGGTTCATCATTGACAGGTTGGGGTTGAATTCGACCATTAACCTTAATCTTCAAAGGTTGATCTTCTGAAGGTGATTGGTCTTCTGAAATCGATTGGTCTTCTGTAGGAGATCGATCTTCAGCCATATCTGATATTTCCTTCATATGCTCCTGTTTATAGAGTATTGAATCAGAGAAATAGACTTCAACACCTTTAAAAGGATTAAGATCTACAAATTCAGTCTTCACAACCCCCTGAGAATCCACATACTTGAAGCATTGGTGGAGAGTCGAAGGAACATTGTTATGCTCATGAATCCATGGTCTTCCGAGGAGAATATTATAAGATATATCTGAATTGATAACATAGAAAGTTGCCATGGTTCTAAGATCACCTATTTGAATCTTCAGACAAATTTTCCCCAATGGTTTACTTCTTCCAGAATTGAAACCAACAATTGTCGTACTAGTGTAAGTCAACTCACTACTAGGAATCCTTAATGGTTGTAGCATACTCTGAAGAATAATGCTGATAGAAGACCCAGGATCGATGTAAATCCTGTCAATTTCAGTAGAGTCAATATACCCTGTATAACACAAAGGCCCGTCATGTCGATTATGCTTCAACAACATATCTTTTTGTGTGAAAGTAATGTTAGGAATTGATTCCATCATACTGTGACATTGGGGACATGACACCGGTGTATTATCAGGACTTTTGAGATGAACTAAACATGAATCTGCCTATAACAAAGCTTCACTGAAAGTTTCTTGACTTTCTTTGGAGAGACGAAGCAACTCAAAGATAGAAAGCCTAGCCGGAGTATTGGCTAACTGGGCTAGTATGTCAAATTTATAGGGTTTCATCAACCCTTGATTTGAACCAGACTTCAGCGGGACTTCAAAATGTACTGCCTTCTGTTTCTTTTTTTCAACCACTGGGGGTTTAGAAGGCCTCGTCTCAGAAGATGACTGAGTCGGTAGTGTTTCAGCGGCATCATCCGCTTCTTTGAAAGTTCCCTCGTAATCTTTGTGGTAGTCTTTTCCAGACCTTGTACCAGCAAAAGTCTCTTCTTCAGACTCAGGAGAATGAAGTATCATATTATAGGATTTAGTCTTCTTTCCTTTAGTCTTTGTTTTATGGGGATTTTTTCGAGGGACCTCAAATCCCAATCCGACGGAGGATTTCTGACCTTGAATTTGTAAAGGAACTCGCATACCTTTGCCATAGTTCAAGCCTTCCGCTTTTTGAATGTCATAGCCTATCTTTTTCATGAGACGAACCGATTGTTGACTGTACATGTGAGTGGGTAGCAGACTTTCAACGGATGATCCAATAGATGAAGAAGGAACGGAGACCTCTGTAGTTGCAAGGGTAGAAACTTTCGGTGCAGGAGGTAAAATCCCAACCGGAGCTTTCTCGTAAGCAGCAAAAACTTGTTGTGCCCTATATAAAGGGACACTGTTCATGGCTAACCATTGCTGATGAGTAAGCTTTAGTTTGGTAGGAGGAGCCAAACTCGGAGGGCATATGTTCAAACCCTTTAGCCTATCTTCCAAAGGGATGTCATCCCATAGATGATCAGAATCATCATAGTCTGAAGTAACAACATGAGAAATCATATTGCAGGTTTTAACTTTTCGTCCTTTTTTAGATTTTAAAATTTTACTTTTATCCTCCATTTCAAGTACCAAGTCAGAGTGTACCCACATGATTTTACCCTTTTTCAAGGTGAAAGGCACTAATCTTTTACCTTGATCTCTAGCTGGTGGAAGGTTCACAATCTTCATTGTTGCCTTCGAAATTGGAACAGTCCTATCAGGAACTTGCTGTGGAGGAAAATCTCCAAATTGAAGAGAAATCATATTGGTTGTGACTGTATGCTCATCATTAGTTAAAGCAATAGCTTTAGCATTTATCAACTCTTGAATCTTCTTCTTCAAGACATAGCAAGCCTTAGTAGGATGATTTATGTATCTATGATAGATACAATACTTGGGATTATCAGTCAAATCTACATCATTAGGTTATTTTGGATCTGGAATCTAGAGTTTCCCACTCTTCACGAGACATTGGAATATCCCGGGAATATCACTGTCGTTGAAAGAGTATTCTTCTTTCGGCTTAGAAGACTCCGGATTACTTGGTGTAGTTTTAGATTTTGAAAGGTTCACCACCAGGGTTTCCTTTCCTTTCCCATTTCGATTACCAGAATTGTTGCCTGAAGAGGCTTTCTTTCCTTTATCTTCTGAGGCGGAGATCATCCCATGTTCACAAGCCAATCTTCTATGGATCTCAGCTGAAACTGCTGCTATAATAAACGAGGCCCATTCTGTGAATTGAGAGCCTGTAAAAACAGCGATGGTTGGTCGCCGATTCATTTTGCATGTATCAATTAGTGTTGAATCTGGCATACCAGGAGGCATTTTCAAAGTAGCCTGTCAAAAACGTTCAATAAACGTCCGAGTATCCTCTTTCTCTTTTTGTTTAATCTCTATTAAGGAGGACATATTCATATCCATCCCTCCTTCATAGAAACGAGAGAGAAACATTGCTTTAAATTCATCAAAAGACGATATGTAATTATCGGGTAGACTACGATACCAATCGTATGCTGTACCCGTCAAATACCCAATGAAGACTCGGATGAGAAGGGCATCATTCTTCTATAGATACACAGTCATAATATCAAAATAATTGATATATTGACTTGGAGAAGCCTTTCCATCAAATAGTACCATAGATTGTGGCTTGAATTTAGGAGGAAAGGGCACATCATTCTAATGGGGAGGATAAGGTTGCTTGATCCCCAACTTCTGGAGCTGATCTTTGTGCTTAAGAACCTCAAACTGTGCTTTTAACTCACACACTGCTTGAATAGCTTCACTAGTTTGAAGAAGCATATTTGATTGAATAGTGGCTGGATGTACCGTAACCCCCACTGGAGGTGATACATCTTCTGGAATAAGAGGATCTAGAAATGCGGAGTTTTGATTGATAGTAGGCTCTTGACTCAGATTATTCAAAGGTATGTCAACCCCTTGACTATCTTGAGTTTGTGCAGCTACTTGCACCGGTGTTACCACAGTCGGTTGGACTGTTTGCTGAGTCATTATTATTTGATGCATATTTTGCATCATGGCAAGCATATCCTTTAGCGATTGTTCTACCGTCAAAAAATGTTGTTCTGTATTAGAAGTAGACGTCTCTGGTTCTTCTCCGATAACATAAGATTTAAACTTCCTTGAACATACAGAGGGATTGATGTAGAGATATGAATCAACGCTATCAGTTTCTGACTCTAAATACTGGGTACCCCTAGCCTCTGAATCTGAAGAATGCATATTTAAAGGTCGTTGACTTCTTGACTGAGTATGTTGATATACTCCTTCAAAAGAGTTAAGGATTCGGTTGAACCATTGTTGACCTAGAGTTTGGGACGAATTGTGTCTTGAACGTCGTCCTCTATTGATATGAGGTGCCATATTGACTGATGCATAGGACAACTCATGTTCTTGATCATCAATTTGTTGCTGAGGTATGTTGTAACTTAATCGGTCGAAAATTGACCATTTAGTAGCAGAACAACAACATTTGATTACAATTTGGTGACACTCACATTGATGGTTTTCTTGAGGGAGTGTCACAGGAGATTTTCTGTTTTTACGCTTTTGCACAAGTAACTCGCATAAATCAAAAGAATTGGAAGGTAATATTTTTTTACATTTAGGACAGAGAAATATTTAGTCCCTTGTGTAAAAAGAAGGTTACTAGCTTCATTGGCAGAAGAGAGGTGTGCGTTTTTATGCGCTTAGAGTTGTGTGCGTAAATCCTGAGTTGATTTTTGTGCACTAAGAACACCATTAGCATTGCGCGTAATCCTAAGATTAGGCACTTTACGTAAAGCAGCATTAGAGGATTGTTGGCATAAAACAGAAGTTTTGCCAATATTTCTTGTCTCCTTGGATAAATCAAAGGAATTGTTTATCATAGGAGACTTGTTTTTATGCTGTACGCGTGTAGGCAAGTTCACTTTAGATGCAAAAGTACCATTGTGAACTTTATCTACCATGCCACCGACAGAAGATTTGCCTTTACGCGTATAGCGCAAAACAAGAGTATCTGCCATGTCACAGACAGGAGATTTGCCTTTACGTGTATAGCGCAAGACAGAATTGTCTACCACGTCACAGACGGGAGATTGAATTTTATGCACAGGGTGTAACACTGAAGTAGGGACAGCCTCGTCACAGACCCCCAACAACAAGAGTGGGAAGAATTCCCTTGCCTTTAGAGATAACGGAGAGATCAGATGGCGCTTTGGACTTAGGGATCCAAACTTTGCGCACCTTTCATAATTTTTGCACATTGGAGCAGCAAGTACTACCCCCAGTTCGGAGCATTTTTTGTATGCAATCTGGTCGAATTGAACAACCAGAGTCTTCTTCGTCGATCCAATCGACACATCATCATATTGAGCAATTGCTTTCTCGTCGGAAGAGAAAGTCATCCCCAGCAGAGTCGCCATTTTATTTTACATAACAAAATGCCCTTAAGGCTTTTGAAAGAAAACGAGAAAAAGTGTACAAAAGTACAAGTAGATTCTGGAAAGTATTGCTATAGAAGTCTGATCTGAGAGCGATCACTTTGTTCCTTGGACCATACGATGATGATGAAAAAAACTGCTTAGAGAAGAACAACTGGAAGAACTAAGTCACCAGAAAGGTATCAACACAATTGACATTGATGGCACAGTCGAATGCTTTCCTGCTTTGCTTCACTCTGTTCTTAAAGAAAAGTTGGAGAAAAATACTCTGAAAAATTACTTTTCTCTGAAAGTATCTGGTCTCCAAAATCTTGTACCTCTTTCTTAAAAAAGAAGTCTTTATATAGACTTGTCTTCTGTGCGTAAAATACGTCAATGTTGGGTCTTTACGCAGGCTATTAGGATAACTGTCACCCACGTACAGAAATTAGCCTCTACGCATGTTGACACGTGTCCTACAATCCAATAAAAAAAGGAGAGCACGTGCACACGTTCTTCGAAAAGTGTGGCATGAAGGACACATCAGAAAACTATGTTCCCATATAATCAGGACAAATTATGCATAAAAATGTTATTTAAACATGTACCGAGCGTAAAATAGCTCAAAGTAAACTTCCTGCATAAAGTGCCTAAAAATAGCCTTGAGCGTAAAGGCTCAAATAAACTCTATGCGCGTAAAAAGAGTAGCTGAGATAGCCTTGAGCGTAAAAGTTCAAATAACTCTTATGTGTAAAGTAGAAGCGGTTCCTCAAGCGTAAAGCCGCCCATTGACAAGCTAAACAACAAACTCTTTAGCTTCTATGCATTTATTTTGTCAGAAAATCCATCTGTCAGAACAGAATCTTCATGCATTTAATACAACATAGACAACTCATTCGCGTAGAAAGTTAAACTGTTCTCCGCGTAAAGTCTGAATGTAAGGCTTGCGTAGAGTTTTGAGTTTGACTCAGTTTGACCTTTGCGTAAAGTCTTATTTTGAATTATCCTTTGCGTAAATATCTCAATCTCCTTGACTTGGTCTTCGAATTTTATTTACGCTTCTACAAGACCCCCTTCAAAGTTTTCAAATTTTCTAATATTTGAAATACTTTGAACAGAAGCGTAAATTTTATGATATCCAACAGTCATCAGCGTAAACTTAGGGATACCCAGCAGTCATCCGCGTAAAGCCAGGGATACCCAACAGTCACTTAGAATTTGAATCAACCCTTAAGTTCTCTATAAATAGGGCTTCTTGTTTGCCATGAAATATAAAAAAGCAGAATAATTATCGGAGGACTGGACTTTTACTTCACAATACAAACTCGCTTGTACAAAGAAAGCCTAGGGACGAAAACCTAGGTACAGCAATCTAAGTACAATTGTTTATTTTAGATTCTGGGGGGGTGACGGTAGAGGCTCGGGAAAGCGACGACAGCTCTGCCTTACTCCTTGGACGATCGGGTGCAGCCTTCGCTCTGTAGAAGAACTGCTGGGCGTTGATGAAGAAATGCTCTCTTCAGGCTCTCTGGCTCTCTATGTCTCTCTCTGTATATCTCTCTCTGTCTCTGTGTATGTCTCTATCTCTCTTCTTATATGTGTGTGTATATCGATATGTCCTTTTGCAAGGGAATGGCACCCTGCTATTTATAAGAGTGGAGGGCCACATTAGGATTTACAATGATTGCCCATTCTTGAAAGTCGGCGGCTAAGGATCACTGGATCTGGGCCGTTCATCGAGATTTGAGCAATAAATGTGATTGCATTAAATCTTTTGTGGGTAATTAATACCGATTAACATAAATCCTCCTGATTTTTTATGCCAACCTCGGATTCCTCGACACGTGTCTTTAATTGGCTTATTTGCAAATGATCTGATTTGATCCCAATATTTCATTAGGATTTGTTGAGGGATTTCGATCAATCTGATACCACGTGCCCTGCTATCATGCCACGTGTCATAACAACAGAAATCTGAGCCGCAGGAAAGTTGCTCCTTATTGGGCCGCATAAGGCCGGCCACGTGTCAAGGCTGCCTAAGAGTGGCCCTACAGATCATTTGGACCGCATGGTAATGATTTGAGCCGCATGAGTGTGGATGACCGCATGAGTGAACCGCATGGAGATAGTCCTCGTGAGCCGCATGGGGATGGTCTTCGTGAGCCGCATGGAGCTAGTCTTCGTGAGTCGCATGGGGGCTGGTCTTCGTGGGCCGCATGGGGGAGCCTCCGCTTGGGCCGCATACGACTGTCCACGTGTCAAGGCCGCATGACAGTTTATGACTCTCGGGGGATCGTATCAGAGATTTTCTTCGCTTCCCAAGGAGTCCGTCACTATGAGGGAGTCATAATAATATCTTCGTGTCAGAACTGTCACTTCGTCAAAGCTGTCAGCCGTCAAGGCATTTAATACAAAATAAGAGAGCTATTTGTAGGCCACGTGGCTCCTCTTTGAGCCGCATAGGACTTGTTTGAGCTGCATAGACTCTCTGAGCCGTATGGATACTTGAGCCGCATGAACTCTCTGAGCCGTAGGGTCTCTCTGGCCGCATAGATCTTTCTTTATTCCTTTTCCATGCTTCTACAAGACCCCCTTCAAAGTTTTCAATTTTGCAAACTTGAAATACTTTGAATAAGAAGCATGACCATGTATTCTTCTGGCCGCATATGATGTCTCGACCGTATGGATGTCTCGGCCGCATGGATGTCTCGACCGTATGGATGTCTCAGCCGCATTGAGTCAATCAGCCGCAGGGACTTTCGGGCCGCATAGCTCCTTGCCACGTGTGCGCATTATTAATTGCCTCAAATTCATTTTAGTACCGCCTTTAGGGAAGATCCCAAGGGTCGGCTCATTAAATCTTTGGATTTTATGCCCTGGGTGAATCTCCTTTATGAGAGAGAGGACGAAATCCGAGGAGTCGGTTTCATCTTTTCCGAGGCGGTTATCAATCTACGTGTTTCCCCCCTCTCTTGTCTCCTATAAATAAGAGGAGTTTGAGAGAGAAGACTTCTTTACTTTCTCCTTCACTTCAAATTTTCCCTACTCCATTGTCATCTTCTTCTTTAATTGCCAATGGCTTCCAAGAAGACCGTTGTGGCGAAGGGCAAGAAGGCGGCGTCTTCGTCGAAGAAGACTGCCTCTACTTCAACCGCGGCCGTTGTGCCCGCAGCTCACCCTGACGTCCATCCTCCTATTGCTGGTAAGGACTTTATGTGGGTTTAAAGAACCCTAACTCCTATGGCTATGTCGCATGCTTTATGCACGAGCCTTTATCTTCATGTGAGTCGCATGTTCGTCCTACGGTCGAGCCGCGAGCCGCATAAGAATAGCCACTGTGGCCGTATACGTGCTTTGCCAACAAAGCCGTATAAGCTACACTGAGCCACATAGATTCACCCACTTTTGTTTGTCACGTGGTCCGCACGAACTTATCCGATCCCTGCGGGTCCTATGAAAGCAATGCCGCATGACCCTTCACTAAGTGGAGCCGCATGAATGTTCTTCTGAGCTTGAGCCGCATGAGGCTTCCATAAGTTGGAGCCGCATAAGTGTTCTCCTGAGCCGCATGAGACTTTAGTAAGTTGGAGCCGCATAAGTGTTCTCCTGAGCCGCATGAGGCTTTGTTGAGTTGGAGCCGCATAAGCTCGAAAGCACCTATTAGTTCCTTTTTGTCCATCTTTTTAACTTATCTTTTTCTGTCTTCTTCTCAGTAAATTTATCGGTTAATGATGCTGGAGAGCTCCTGGTAGGCAGCGCCCAAGCTGCTCTAGGCTATAGGTACGACTATATAGTCCAACACATGGCTGACCAGTTTCCGAGTGATGAGCCCCCGGCGAGATCGAATGCCCTCAAGAATCAGCCTTTCTATTTTCTTAATGCTATGATGAACTCGAGGAAATTAGAAGGGGAATACTTGAAGCCCGCATTCTTCTTTGGAGATGCCTTGACTGTGAAGAACAGTCAGATTCTGGAGGTGTCAGAGAACTGGAGTTTTGTTTCTAACGAGATAGCGATCCGTATCCCCCAGATGGAGCGTCACTTCCCTTTATCTTGGTTCAATATGCTCCCATTGGATCGGAAGATGGAAGATTCTTTAACTCTTACTTGGAGTGGGATATTCGTGGGAGACATCCATTATAACAACAGTCTGAAGTCAGTGTGCGCGGGCAAGGTGCACACCAGTCGTTCCGAAATGGAATTGGCCCCGGGTACCTTCTTGAATGTGTCGGGTCCCAATTTTACGTTTTCTACCGCCGACACTTTTATGAACCAACTCGCTCGGAAGGGCTCCTATCCTATTGGTCGGTTGATGCTCCCCAGCTGGATACATCCGATTCCCTCATGGACCAATCTGTCTACGTAGATTTTATAAAAGTATGAGGCCTTTCTGTGTGAGATTGGTCTTTACCATGCTATTCGGGGCACTAGCCATGGCTTGCCTATAAACAAGAGATTATTTATATCTCTGCTGGAGATGTATAATCGCCGTACGGGAACCTTCTATACTCCCGTAGGGGAAATGGGGCTCGTGCTCCACGAAATGCATGCGGTCTCCAAGCTTCCTTGGGGGGACGAAGCTTTTAAGGCATATACTCCCATGAACGAGGAGTTCGAAGAGTTGAAAAGGCGGCATCCAGGCTTCGTGGCTCTTTATCAAGAGATATTGTGCCATTATAGCACATGTCATCAAATAGCCAAAAAGGAGAACAGCTCGGAAGGGAATGCCCCTCATACCAAAGACTGGGTGCGCTACCTCTTCACGACGGATGCCTCAGGTCAAGTTACTCCCCGCCGTCCTCAATCCCGGGAGGCGGTGAAAGCCTTAGTGTCGTCAGCTAAGAGGGTGGCCACCTCTAGTGACAGATTCGGGAGTCAGACCGACTCCTTCGGTTATTTTTATCAGGACACCCAAGAGTTGTCGTAGAAGGCGCTCCTGGCGGGATTCTTGATGATATGGCTGCGAAACTGTGTAGTCTCGGGCGGAGCTGGTTCCATCGAGAGGATCAGTCGCAATTTCATCCTTCCGGCTGTGAAGTTAGTTTTGCGAGTCCGGCTAGTTCTCCTCCCGGCCATGGTGTGCACTATACACCGTGGCCTTCGTACTTTCACATCCAAGGTTATTGCCCGTGATGTGACGAAAGATTTTGAACAGACCGAGTTGCCCTATCATTATTTGATAGGGTGGCTGTTGATGCATTATCCGTCTTTGATGAGACCGGGCTCTGAAGACGGCGTAACTGATGATGACGCTTTTATCTTCCGCTATCGTAATGAGTCTTGGGAATTTGAGACCATGCGTGCTTGCCGGATGGCACTGCGAGGGCAGACATGTACAATATTTTTGTATCTGTCCCTCATTTTACTGATGAGGAAATAGCGGCCGTCCATCTTGACGGTATTGGGCCCCCTCAACTTCTGGACGGCCAGATGCTTCTGTGGCTGCGAAATATCCGCCCCGCTCATCTGGTGTATCGCAACCGTAATACTGTCTTTCTGGAGCCCTATCTGCCTAGCAGGTTCGTCCGGCAATTTAGATATAGTCAGCTTTTTTTAGACAGTCCCAGCTCTTGTCTGGGCTTTTAAGGTAGCCTTCTAGACGGCATCCGGGCCTGGCATTACTATGACACATTCCATGCCCGTACCGTTTTTTCAGTTCCCGCTATCAAGACGTCAGTAGATATCTTGTATATGGCTGCTCTGTACCACGTCATGGCGAACAAGCTCCCTGTCGGTTTTAACCCAGGTACCAGTTTTATCGTTGGTACTGGCCTGGATGAGGGTTTCCAGGGGGCCAAGACAAGGAAGAGGAAGAACAGAGTCAAAATGCCAGATTCAGACTCCGCCGCTGTAGATGATGAAGGCGACGAGCCTGATGGAGATGACTCTTCCTTTCCGGTGGCAGATGTAGGGGCGGATCATCCGCCTGTTTTGCCAGATGAGATGGTGTTAGATCAGCCATTTGTTGCACCCGGTCCTGCATAGAAGCGTAGCAGGCAACTTTCTCCTGTTGGCGGCATTCCTCGCTCTCGAAAACTGGCTGCGACCAGACACCGCGGGCTAACTATAAAGGAAAGAGGCGAAGAAATTGACCCCGCATCAGAGGTAAATAAGTTACTACCAGTCCTTCCTTTCTTCTAGCTTTGATTTTAATCATCTTCTTTCCCTCTTGTAGGCGTCAGAAGAAGAGGACTTTCGAGTAGCCAAGATCGTGACTCGGGATGACGGGGGTTCAGTGAGCCTGCCCCAGAAATTGCTGAATTCCATCCAGATGATGCTGATCAGGTTGCCTCTCCCTCTGAGGTGGCTAGGTCAGAGTAGCTGGCCAAATTTAATTTGGAGATCGCGGGTGAGAAGACCCTGCCAGCTGCGAACGAGTTGCAGCCTCGATGCTCCTCTCCCGGTAAGATAAGCCGAATCTTAACTTGCGAGGAGGCCTATCTGCTCTATGATCACATCCTTCGGGTCACGTCGATTGATCATTGTCATGGACATGCAGGTCCTGCCTCTCCCGTGCCGAAGATGGACCTTGTTGAGACAGACTCTGTCGAAGGGGCACTGGCGGAGAGGTGCGTACCTCCTCCCCCTCCAGCTCGTCTTGATGGTCCTCTTGCGGGCTCGAGTTCGGCAAGTCCGATGATGGGACAATCGGGGCAGGGGACGATGGTCCTCGTGTCTTCCTCTGCTCGGGCGGCCCAGAGAGTCGACCTCTCCGCCCTGCCAAGCGTCCAAGCTCTTCGGGTGGCAGAGGAAGATCTAGCCGCTATTCGTGCATCGTTCTGCTCGGAAGTCGCCCCCCTGGTGGCAAGTTCTAGCACCACTACTTCGATGCTGCCGGCCACGCTTCCTCTGACGCCGTCCTCTACAGAGGTCCTGGACGAAGCGTTACAGGACGTGGTCGACAGCTTTCATCGTCACTTGAAAAGGGGGATAGAAGCTACTGTGGACAGAGGAACCTCTTTCGTCTTGGTCCGGCAATGCGCCCAGGGTCAAATTGATATCCTTGAGGCCCGTCCTGGTGGGACAGGGGTGGCTGCACTCCTGGAGGTGAAATTGCTGGAGACTGATCAGCTGGTGGCCCAGCTTCAGGGACTGCGGCAGGTTGATCTATCCGCCGCTATAGATCAGGAGCGTGGCTCCCTCACAACTGCTATAGAGAAGGCGGGGGCTGCTCAGGATAAAACCCGACCGGCCATACTGGAGGATCTTCGCACTCTGTCTGATCGCTATGATCAATTGAGCCATGAGAGTGAAGATGTTACAGCTCGGGAAGCGATTGCCTCCCGTAGGATTACTGAAACGCGAGAGCAGATCCTTGAGCTCCAAAAGAAGTTAACTTTCTTTGAGTCTGAGCTTGAGGCCGCCCGGATCGACAGAGGGCTGATTATCTAGGAAGCTGATAACGTCAATAAAGCTTTGGCTGACTTGGAAGTGGCTCTGAAGAGGTTGGACGACGACTGGCGGACACTCATAGACCTGGATAATGGGGAGCGGTTGTCCCAGGAGGCTGAACGCAGGGCTAGACAGAGGCTTGAGCAGGGTACTGCCTTGGTGAGAAACCGCGTCTTAGAGTTGTGTAACGCCGAACTATAGTCGGCCTTTTTTTTTCTTTCGTTTCTGTTTTTCTTTTCTTTTTTTCTTTGAGAGGGACGTGGTCCCAAAATATGTAATGCTTTTTCGTCTTTCAAATAAAGAGTACTTTCCATTCTATCCTTCATTTGTATTGCTTGTTGTGCCTGTGGTATTATGGTGATGTTTGCCCCGCATGGGGGACTTGTTTGTGGACCTGTTACCCCTGGCATACCTTGGTTTTAGGTACGGATAACAAGTTTGATTGGGGATACCTAGAACAGTTCCACGGCAAGGTGGTCGTGGGTGTTCGGGGTATCGGAAGATAGAATGCCATGGAGCAGCTGGGCTCTCGGGGCATGATGAGGAATGGTGGGCCTGTACTAAGAGACTTAGCAAAGGACATTTGTGGGCCTATTATCCTTGGCATACCCCGACTTAGGATACGGATAATAGGATGGAGGGGAACCAACACACTTACTCAGAGGTAACGAGGACATGGCAAGTATGAGGGTTTTACCGTGGAGTCTTCCTACTCAGAGGTAATGAGGACATGGCAGGAGTGGACTCAACGGAGGATATTTGAGGTCAACAGAGGACATTTGTGGGCCTATTACCCTTGGCGTACCCTGGTTCAGGGTATGGATAATAAGACGAGAGAGGACCAACATACTTACTCAGAGGTAATGAGGACATGGTAAGTACGGAGGTTTTACCGTAGAGTCTTCCTGCTCAGAGGTAATGAGGACAAGGCCGGAGTGGACTCAGCGGAGAATATTTGTGGACCTATTATCCTTGGCGTACTCCGGTTGTGGGTACAGATAATAAGTCGAAAGGAAATCATCATACTTACCCAGAGGTAATGAGGACATGGCAAGCATGAAGGTTTCTTCGACGGAGCCTTCCCACTCAGAGGTAATGAGGACATGGCAGGAGTGGGCTCAATGAAGGAGGGTACATAGAACGACTCATAGGTAATGAGGACATGGAAGTTCTATGTAACGGGGTGATTTGTTTTTGGCAGAAGTGAAACGACTCAGAGGTAATGAGGACATGGCCATTTTGGAAATTTGTGGATCGGTTACCCTTTTTGTGCACTGGGAGTACGGGTAGTGGATCATGAGGGAGAATCTCTTCCAGGAAGAAAGTTCAGAGGTATGGTCATACATGACTTACTATCTGAAAGAGTGACCGGAATGTGAGTTCAGAGGCACCAGCGGGTACATGACTCGATAATTTGGAATATTATAAAAGTGAGTTCAGCGGCACCAGCGGGTACATGACTCAATAATCTGGAATATTATGAATGTGAGTTCAGCGGCACCAGCGGATACATGACTCGATAATCTTGAATGAGTTCAGCGGCACCAGCGGGTACATGACTCCATAATCTGGGATACTGTAAAAGTGAGTTCAGCGGCACCAGCGGGTACATGACTCGATAATCTGAAATGTTGTGGATGTGAGTTCAGTGGCACTAGTGGGTACATGACTCGATAATCTGGATTGTTGTGGGTGTGAGTTCAACGGCACCAGCGGGTACATGACTCGATAATCTGGATTATTATGGTTGTGAGTTCAGCGGCACCAGCGGGTATATAACTCAATGATCTGGAATGTGTCGTTTAGACATAATACTTCTTCAGGAACTTGTCGTTGACGGGCAACATGAGCAAGTCTCCGTTTTGTTTTACGATGCGGTAAGCACCGTTGGAGAATACAGCCTCGATGATAAATGGACCTTCCCATTTTGGCTGGAACTTGCCGGTGGTCTTGTGAGTCATGACCATCGGCCTCCGGACTGCCAGAACGAGATCACCCACTTAGAATGTTCTGATTTTAACCTTCTTGTTGAAGGCTCCAGAGATGCGTGCTTGGTATAGCTTGATCTGTTGCTGAGCCAGGAGGCACTTTTCATTTAAGGCCTCTAACTCTTGTAGTCGGCGACGGTAATTATCATCCGTACACCCGGGAGAATGGTGTATTTCCTGTGGCCGTTTGGACTGTGGTATGGTACTCCCATAAGCATTCACCAAGCTTCTCGTTCCAGTCACGTTTATTGGACGATACGAACTTCTTGAGTAACTTGATGATGGTTTTGTTGAATGCTTCTGCCAACCCATTCGCTGCTGGATTGTATGGCGTCGAAGCAATATTCTGGATACGGTGTTTGTCGCAGAATCGATAGAAGGCGTGGCTTGCAAACTGCGGACCATTATCGTGGATGATCTTTCGGGGCAGTCCAAAGCGATAGATGATGTGATGCTTAAGGAAGCTGATCACGTTTGAAGTCTTTACTTCTGCAAGCGGGATAACTTTCGCCCATTTGGAGAAGTAATCTGTGATTGCGAGTATGAAGTAATGTCCTCGGGAGGAAGGTGGAGTAATCGGACCGATGATATCCATTCCCCATACTTCGAATGGCCAGGACGCTACTGTCGGATGTAGAAATTCGGATGGCTGGTGAATGAAGTCCGTATGGACTTGGCAAGCTTTGCACTTTCTCGTATAGTCTATCGCATCTGCTACCATCGTGGGCCAGTAGTAGCCCATTCGGCGAAGGCGGTCTTGCAATTTAGGGCCAGGCTGATGGGCCCTGCAGACACCGTCATGAGCTTCTCATACGGCTTCTTTGGCTTCTGTGTTTGACAGACACCGAAGCAATAATCCATCATAGGATCGACGATACAGCATTTTCGTCTCTGTATCGTAGAAGAATCTGAGGGAACGCCTTCTGATGGATGTGGCTTCCTTTGGGTTCTCGGGAAGGATATCGTAGACGACGAAGTCAATAAATGGTTGTCTCCAATCTGGGACATCGTCGATCGTCTGAGCGGAATAACTTGCCATGAATTGAACGTTGTTCTTGGGGCAGACCAGTTCGTGGCCTATCACATCTACCGATTGATGAGTATGATTTGGCACTGCTAGGGAAGCGGCCAGGCCTGCTAAGGCATCGGCTTCAATATTTCGGAGTCTGGGAACATGCTCGATAAAGAACCCCTCGAACGATGAGATGATGTCGATCGCTATTTGGTGATAGGAGATCATGTCTTCGTGACGGACTTCGTATGAGCCCCGAATCTGATTGACGATTAATTGAGAATCGCCGTATGCTTCAAGATATTCTACCCCCAGCTCTCTTGCAAGTTGGAGGCTAATGACCAGAGCGTTGTACTCGGCCACATTGTTAGAGCAGGGCTCTGTGAGAGAGTAAGCGCGGTTGATCACCAATCCGGAAGGAAAAACCAGCACAACCCCGACTCCGACGACGATGTTGCCCATGGGTCCAGTTCTTGAGGTGCCGTCAAAGAACATTCGCCATATATCATCATGAGAGGTTGCATGCGAATCGGCGACCTCATCTGGGATTTCTTCATATATCTTGGACGACTCCGAGCCCGGGTGGGCTGCCAAAAAGTCTGCCAGGGCTTGACCTTTGATCGCCTTTTGTGGGACGAAGATCATATGATAGGGGGATAGCAATATTGCCCATGTAGCGAGGCGAGAGCTGAGTGCCCCTGGTTTAGTCATGAGGACCCTGAGAGGGTTGACTCGTGAGATCACATGTATTGTTTGTCCAGTGACATTGTGCCGCATCTTCTGAATAGCGAACACCAGGGCGAGGCATTCCTTCTCCACAGCGGTGTATCGGTGCTCTGGCCCAATCATCATTCGACTGAGGTAATATATGGCTTGCTCATGGCCTGCATCGTTGTTTTGTGCTAGCATAGCCCCGAGGGAATGTTCCATTGCTCGTACGTAGAGCAGGAATGGTTTTCCAGCAACCGAGGCCACCAAGACTGGAGGGTTCGACAAATATTTTTTGATGCTGTCGAAGGCCCGCTGACATTCTTCGTCCTATACGAATGAGACGCCTTTCTTCATGAGATGGGTGAATGGTCGACATCGCCCGGAGAGGTTAGAAATGAACCTCCTGATGTAAGCTAGCCTTCCTTGAAGGCCTCTAAGTTCGCAGAGATTTCTCGGGGGACCCATCTCCATAATTGCCTTTGTCTTCTCAGGGTCTACATGGATACCCTGGGCGGTGATGATGAAGCCCAAGAACTTCCGGCTGGATACGCCCAGGAAGGATTTTGTGGGCTTTATCTTCAGATTGTGCGCTCGCATCAGGTCGAATATCGTCCTCAGATCCTACAGATGGTCTCCCTTACAGTGACTCTTAACGGCGATATCATCAACATAGCACTCTACCGTCTTGCGTAAGCGGTCTCTGAAGATGATACTCATGGCTCTTTGATATGTGGCACCGGCATTCTTCAGATCGAAAGATATGACTGTGTAACAGTAAGTGCCAATCGGTGTTCGGAATGATGTATGCTTTTCGTCGTCAGGAGACATCTTGATTTGGTTGTACCTCGAGAAGCAATCCATAAATGACATACGTTCGAAGCAGCAGGTGTTGTCAATCATGATGTCTGTGATAGGGAGGGGGAATTCATCTTTGGGGCATGCCTCGTTCAGATTGCGTAAGTCGATGCAGATTCGAATCTTCCTATTCTTCTTGAGGACGGGTACTATATTGGCGACCCAGTCAGGATGTTGCTCCTCACGAATGAAGCCGCTGGCTATCAGTTTGTTGACTTCGACTTCGATCTCATCCATGATGCTCGGGCGGAAGCGTCGTTGTTGTTGCTTGACTGGCTTTGCATCCGGCCGAATGTTGAGTTGGTGAAGAGCAACCTCGGGGTTTAGTCCTGGCATGTCTTCATAGCTCCAGGCGAACACATCGATATATTCTTTGACAAGCTCTAGTAGCGATCCTCGCTCTTCGTCTGTCAGGCTTTTACTGACGAAGATCGGTTTTGGAGAAGATTCGCTGCCGAGATCCACTTGTATGACATCATCTTCAGTAGGAGGTTCTCACTGCTCGAACCGCTTTTCCCATTGTGCATCCAACTGTTGGGCCCATGGCTCTAACTCGAGGATTTCAGGGATGTCTTCGTCTTCTTCATAAGCGTCGGCGAATGCCATGTTGACTGACAAGACTTGTCTGAATACATCTCCGATGCTGGTATCCGAATCAGAAGTTGGTGACCCGATTGAATGTGAATGCCAGTAACATTCTTCATCTGAACTCTCAGGGGTCGTCGTGGGTGTTACATACCCTAATCCATATCGAGTTTTGCTATAGTAGTCCTGTGGTTTGCCAGCCGGGACTGGTGGCTTCAAAGGTAATCGTCGTCCAGTACCGTAGTTCAAGCCTGGCGTCGTCTCCAGATTATACCCCTGTTTTTACATGACATATTTGGATTGGGGGCTATAAAGATACAGAGGCAGTCTCCCGGCATCTGATTCAAGGTCGACTTCTTCTATGGTGAAGGAATACGGATCGTCCTTCCGGCCGAAGATGATTGGATGGTCCCCTCCCTTGATTATACGGTAAGCGTCTTCCACTGGAGTAAGCTGGATTACAGTATACACATTTGTCACCTGTGTGTATAGGTGACTACCTATACCGTGTTCCATAGCATACATTGTACAAAGCTTATTAAGCTCGAGGTAGTTCAAAGATAGCCCTTTATTGATGAAGTAAGGTATCTTTTCTAGCGGGATTACATCATCTGCGGAGGGAACATCAGTGTGGGCAGCCACATACTTGGCTAGCTCCGGTTCCTCTTCGGCTACCCCCTGTATAAATAAAGACTGAGAGGACGACCTGGGCAGCTTGATCGTCAAGGGTTCAGCAGGTGGAGCAGAGCGTGGAGTTGTCGGCAGACTAGCGACCCCCAGTCTGGTGCTCGATGCTGGGCGGGGAGTGGTTGGTTCGCTAGAAGTTCCAGGCCTTGTATCGGGGTAACGACCCTTCTTGGGAAGGCGTATCGTCATTGGCTTGTCAGAGGGATTGAGCTTCTCCGTTTGCGGCTGGCCGACTCTCGGCAGCCTGATTGTCAGTGGCTCCGTTGTGGGACTTGGCACTTGGCCAGACCTTGGCAGCCGGTTTATCATCTGCTTTTCTTGTGCCGAGAGGCTGATTGTGTCCTTACACAGAGTGGCTGTAAGGGGTGCGGACTTGCCAGGTTTGCGAGCTTGGAGGTGGATCGTCAGAGGTTCTTCTGATCCTGTGGCTGTCTCGGTACGAGCTTGCACATCTTCTTCATCAAGGTACCTCTTCGACTTTTCGTACAGGCAGGAGTCTGAGTAGTAGGATTCGACCCCTTTGAAGGGATCGATGTCGGCAAATTCCGTCCTCACGAAGCCATATTTGTCGACATATTTGAAGAACTGGGGCAGCATGGAAGGCACGATCATATAATCATGTATCCATGGGCACCCCAAGAGGATGTTGTAAGAAGTGTCTGCATCTATGACGTAGCAGGTGAATTCTGATTGGAGATCGCCAATCTGATACTTCAGACGAATCTTCCCAATTGGGTAGCTCCTGCCCGAATTGAAACCACTGATGGCGGTGCTTGTAGGCGTCAGACGATGCATTAGGATGCGAAGATGATGTAATAGACCCTTCGAGATAATGCTTATGGAAGAGCCAGGATCAATGTGCATCCGATCCACCTTTACGTCGCCGATGTATCCAGTGTAGTATAGCGGGCGATCGTGCAGGTTGGTTTTGATGAGCATATCCTGCAGAGTGAATACAATGTTGGGAATTGCTCCCGTGCAAGCGCTGTCTTGGAGATCTGCATGCGGGTTCTCTCCCGTGAGGTTGACCTGAACCAGGTACGCGTCGTCATTTTGGAGTACATCGCTCAAAGCCACGCGAACATCCTGTGAGAGTCTCAGAAGCTCGTATAATGACAACTTGGCCGGTGTGTTGGCCAATTGTGCCAAGATGTCGAAGTTGTAGGGCTTCTCCAGCCCCTGCGGTGCCTCTTTTCGGAGGGATTTGTCAAAACGAGTCTCCTTCGACCTAGGCTTGTCGGTCGTCGGAGGCTGAACCGGTCCCGGAGCGTCAGTTGTAGCGGGCTGATGATCTTCAACCGAGTTATCAGCCACGGTTTGGGATTGTGCTCCAGACCGAGTGATGACGGTTGTAGCTTCTTTGATATCTGCCGAGATTGTGCGGCAGGACCTGACTTTTCTACACTTCTTCTTGCAAATAGAAGGTGGTGTTGGCTGAGTCACTTCTGATACCAAGTCTGGATGGATCCACATAACCTCCCCTCGTAATATGGTAGGAGGCACTAGACCAACAGCCTGATCTCGGGGAGGTGGAAGATTAGCAATCTCTATTGTCGCCAGAGGGATTGGGACCACCCCGTCTTGAGTTTCTGTCGGAGGGAAGCTGCCGAATTGTAATGACACCATATTGGCTGCCATTGTTACCTCCTCGAAATCGATGGCCAGAGCGTTCGAATCGATGAGATTTTGGATGTACCATTTTAGTTGGTAGCAGTCGTGTGTAGCATGGTGGACGTAGCGGTGGTAATAGCCGTACTTTGGGTTCTCCGTGTCTGTCGGCCGAGGTTCCCGTCTTGGTGAAGGAAGTTGAATTCTGTCTCCTTGTATGAGCATGTCCAAGATGGGCTTGACGTGACCGTCTTCGAAGGAGTAAGTGATTTGCGGCCATTATTTGTCTGCCAGCTTTGTCTCAGGTTTCTGTGCTGTGTCGGCCACCATAGCCTGCTTGCCCTTGTTGTCTCGATTGTTGGTGGAGTTACCCCCATTGTTGGTATTGGCGTTAGGATGCCTGCCCTTGTCCTCTCCCTCTGAGATGTACAATCCCAGTTGGCGAGCCTTCTTCAATCGTTCTTCGGCGCTTGTGGCACTGATGATAAACGTCTTCTAGTCCTTGAATTGACTTTCGCCCATCCAGAGACTGATTGTTGGGAGCAACCTCTTTTGGCAAATTTCAATCAAGGAGGAATCCGGATTTCCAGATGGCAACTTCATTGCGGTTTGGCAGAACCGCTCAATGTCGTTCCTTGTCAGCTCTTTCTCCCCTTGAACGACGTCTATGAGGGTGGACATTGTGATGTCCTTTCCTACATCGTAGAATCTCTCCAAGAACATGCGCTTGAAGCCGGCGAAGGAGTGGATGCAGTTGTCTGGCAGGTTGTGATACCAGTCGAAGGCGACTCCTTCCAATGCCCCAATGAATAACCGTGTGAGGATGGCATCGTCATGGGGCAGATGGTCGGTGGTGACTTCGAAATAAGTGATATACCGACTTGCGGAGGTCTTGCCATCATAAGGATTGATATTTAACGGCTTATATCTTGGTGGGAATGGAACATCCCTCCAGGCAGCAGGGTATGGTTGCCGTATTCTGAGGTCTTGAGAGTTTTCTCGAGCGTGAAACATGGCTCGGAGCTCCTGGACCTCTCTTTTCGCTTCTCGGGCCTCATCCACAGCGGTGGGGGCCGTTACTTCAGGAGGATTGTTGCCCAGATTCGGTGCCGCTGAATTTGAGTCCGCATTGACCGTGGGACCCGTGCTTGTTTGGCCAGGCATCCCTCCTTGCAGAGCTGGAAGGGCCGCTTTGATCTCGTCCACAGACTTGACCAAGGCAAGCAGTATGGCCTCTAGAGTATCGATGCGATGGCGATCACTGGAGCCCCCTTGGCTGCTGTCTGTCATAAACACCGTCTTTACATGAGGGAAGATGGACGGAACGGTGGAGGAAGCGCCCTCCGAATCATACCCCTGTAGTGAGAAGTCATCGAGGTATGTGGGAATATTCTCCTCTGGTTCGGACTCAGAAGGAACAGTACCCCCAGTCTCCGAGTTTGCCTCGTCTTGGGAGTTGTGGACGTCCTCGGGGACGTCGGGGTTTGCTGCATCTGATGGGAGAGTTGTTTCCTCCGGCTCGTCTTCTTGGAACATCGGATTATCGTGGAGGTTCGAAGAAGTGCTACCCCCAGTCCCAGCAACCCCCAGGGGAGTGGACGACGAATCTCCCACTGTAGCAGATTTTGTCTTAGAACGGGTACCTTGGAAAACTCCGGTGGTGGGCACCCGATTAGACGACAGTCTCTTAGTCATAGTGGTCAAAATCTTTGGGCTGGGAACTTTTGTCTTCTTTCCTCTCCCATCGGTGGGGACTTTCTGAGCAGAGTTGCAGGAGACGATGGGAAGTGCCTCGTCGTCTGAAGACGGCTGTTGTATTGTTTGAAAGATGGACTGTCGGTCTTTTTGCACCGTCGCATTATTGCAGCAGCAGTTGACGATGACTTGGGTGCATTGACGTCCGTGGGAGGACTCTTTGTACCCCGATGCATCTTCTCTTTCCTTGCGTTTGTGGAGGATGGCCTCACGCAAGTCAGATGGGTCTGGATCGACCGTGTTTGCTTCATGGATTTTGGGAGACTTTTGTGAACCTCTCTATCCGTTTGCCGCCGGGGGCTGGACTCGAGTGGTTCTGTACAACTTCCCATATGAGGCCCGCATAACGGTATGCGGGACGCTCGGATGGTCAGAGGTCGGATCAGCGGATCGAGCTTGGCAAGCTCGCGCTGTCCTGGACTTCTTCGCTCTAGTGCGTAAGGCCACATAGTAGGAAGAGTCTAAGTGATACTGAAGAGAGTCAGACATATCTTCTTGGGAGCACAAGAGATCAGGACCATAAGAGAGATGGTCGAAGACAGAGCCGCGTGGAGTAGGCGTCATGCGGCTGTCATCAATAATCTTCATGCGGCTGGCAGACGTAGCCGCATAGACTTTCTTTATGTGACTGGGAGTCTCGGCCGCATGAGTTTTCTTTATGCGGCTGGATGATCTGGCCGTATAGACCTTCTTCATGCGGTTGGCAGAATCAGCCGCATGAGCATCTCGCATGCGGTTGGCAGACTTGGCCATAGGAGCGTTCGGCTTCTTCTTGGGGTGCGTAGAATCACTCTTTGTCCCTGCAAGTCCAGCATCGTAGTGCTTTCCTTTGCCGGACTTGGGGACAGCAGAGTCCTCTATGGCTTGAAGTGGAGCCGTATGAGAGTCGTCATCGCCGTCTTGGATAGCAGAGAGTACTCCGTCCAGAGCTTGGGGGGGAGCAAATGATTTTGGCCTCCACTTGCAGCGGGCTTTCTTTGTGCGGGTTCGCTTCTGGACCGGGCCAGCACTTCCTTCAGAGAGCATTTCTTAAAACGTCTGTTGGTCGAAGCGGACGACCATCTTCTGTTGCGTGGAGCCAAGTTTGGCTGCATCCGATTGCGTCACCAACTCCTCAGCCGTGGAGAAGTTTGTCCCCAGCAGAGTCGCCATCGTGTTTGCCATGAAATATAAAAGAGCAGAACAATTATCGGAGGACTGGACTTTTACTTCACAATACAAACTCGCTTGTACAAAGAAAGCCTAGGGACGAAAACCTAGGTACAGAAATCTAAGTACAATTATTTATTTTAGATTCTGGGGGGTGACGGTAGAGGCTCGGGAAAGCGACGGCAGCTCTGCCTTACTCCTTGGACGATCGGGTGCAGCCTTGGCTCTGTAGAAGAACTGCTGGGCGTTGATGAAGAAATGCTCTCTCTTCAGGCTCTCTGGCTCTCTATGTCTCTCTCTGTATATCTCTCCCTGTCTCTGTGTATGTCTCTATCTCTCTGCTTATATGTGTGTGTATATCGGTATGTCCTTTTGTAAGGGAATGGCACCCTGCTATTTATAAGAGTGGGAGGCCTCATTAGGGTTTACAATGATTGCCTATTCTTGAAAGTCGGCGGCTAAGGATCACTGGATCTGGGCCGTTCATCGAGATTTGAGCAATAAATGTGATTGCATCAAATCTTTTGTGGGTAATTAATGTTGATTGACATAAGTTCTCCTGATTTGTCATGCCAACCTCGGATTCCTCGACACGTGTCTTCAATTGGCTTATTTACAAATGATCTGATTTGATCCTAATATTTTATTAGGATTTGTTGAGAGATTTCGATCAATCTGATACCACGTGCCCTGCTATCATGCCACGTGTCATAACAGCAGAAATCTGAGCCGCAGGAAAGTTGCTCCTTATTGGGCCGCATAAGGCCGGCCACGTGTCAAGGCTGCCTAAGAGTGCCCCCCAGATCATTTGGACCGCATGGTAATGATTTGAGCCGCATGAGTGTGGATGACCGCATGAGTGAACCGCATGGAGATAGTCCTCGTGAGCCGCATGGGGATGGTCTTCGTGAGCCGCATGGAGCTAGTCTTCGTGAGCCGTATGGGGCTGGTCTTCGTGAGCCACATGGGGTTGCCTCCGCTTGGGCCGCATACGACTGTCCACGTGTCAAGGCCGCATGACAGTTTCTGACTCTCGGGGGATCGTGTCAGAGATTTTCTTCGCTTTCCAAGGAGTCCATCATTATGAGGGAGTCATAATGATATCTTCGTGTCAGAACTGTCACTTCGTTAAAGCTGTCAGCCGTCAAGGCATTTAATGCAAAACGAGAGAGCTGTTTGTAGGCCACGTGGCTCCTCTTTGAGCCGCATAGGACTTGTTTGAGCCGCATAGACTCTCTGAGCCGTATGGATACTTGAGCCGCATGAACTCTCTGAGCCGCAGGGGGCTCTCTGGCCGTATGGATCTTTCTTTATTCCTTTTCCATGCTTCTACACTTCTGTTGAAGAGAGAGAACTTTACTCATCTCTCTTATTCCCTATTCTCTTCTTCACTTATCATCTCTCAGGCAGTTATGATCATTAGTGATACTTGGAAAGTGATTTTGAACTCTAATTATAGAGTTTTGAGATAACCGTTAAGTAGTTATCCTGATTGGCACACAGGCTAATTTTGTACTGTTGGCGCGCAATCATCCAGTCGCACGAACAGTTGGCTTAACTGCATATGACACATGGCATTCTATGAGAGAAGTGCACTTGGTCGTGGGCAATGTTCTGTGCCACATCATCTAACTGCTTCTGGATGATGATTAACTGATTAGCGCTAGTACATGAGTGGCACGATCCATTGATTGGCGCTAACTGTTGAAAGTACTGAGTGTGAAGAGCTTAATCACTTTGCACCAGTGATGAATGGCGTAGAGAAACAAATAGCCATCATTATGACGAGTCTGACAAAATCTCCTCGGCGCTACGTGCTCAGGATTCGAAGAGATTTTCATCGAGTATCGTATTCTCAGTCATCATGACTGACAACCTAGTTTTTCGTAGAAAATTACCACATGGCAGTACGCACGATCTAATGGTGGAACGAATTGACAATGGGCACCATCTGATGATTTAATCCCAGCGCCCTCTGTGAATGGTGCGATACTGTTTTTTGATATTTTAAAGCTTTTACACTTATAAACTATGTTGCACAGAAATGGAACCAAGTGTCTACTTACTTACCTGTCTAAAAATTCTAGTATCATGTATCCATATCTGTGTCATTTTTGTGCAATAATAGCTTACAAGAGTCCTCAAAAACTGAGACAACCTGAATATCGTAAGACAAACCTGAAACTAAGTGATTAATAGTCTGGGTGAAACACTGTTTTCAAAATTACTTCAATGGTTATAGAAAATGCATACATGGTTACATAAGAAGCATGCGATGAATCATAGAAAGAAGGGAAAGTTCGTTTTGACCTTGAGGTCATGGAGGTGCCCGGCAACAGAGTCGAAGGTGTCGCACCAGACCTGTGTCTTCTTATATTGGTCTCGAATCTCGACCATGAATTGGCCCCATGACCGATTTCGGACCCCACGGTAGCGTGGAGACGATTTGAATCCGAGAGTTATCATCGTCAGGGCTATCTCGCTTTCCAATGTTTGATCTTGGCACCTAGATTCTCTGTATCAAGAACTGGAGGATAATCGAGTCGGAGAAATGGTTGGCCTCAATGGTCCTGCGAACAACAGACGGTTAGGATAAGCTAGGTTTTCGGATGGAGATGGGGGGTTAGGTTACGGTTAGGGATGACATTACGGGGGAGAAGGAGAAGACAAGGGCCGCCTACTTTTTTTTAATGCTTATAAAATTGTTATTATAATAGTTTATAGATAAGCGTTATAAAATTTCAATAACCCCTTTTTATATGAGAGAGTGGACTACTTTTTAGCCTTTTATAACATTTTTATACATATAAATATTATATATAGTTAATACTTATATGACGGCTATAAATACATGCATTAAAAAAGGCCTAAAAATTTATTCTGAGCCCGCTATCTTTTTTCACTCCCCTCCGAAAAACTTTTCGAAGAAAAACCTAAAATCAGTCTGCTCTCTTTCCTGCTCTCATTTTTTCACTTTTATTTTTCTTTTAATCTCCTTGGCTCCTCACTTTTCCATATCCTTTCCGACCAACACCATGATGGTGGCCTTGTCTGCGGCAAAAGGGGTCATATCAAGAGAAACTGTATGAAGCTCAAAGCTAAGAAAGACAAAGGCAAGGACGATCAGGAGGATCTCACGAAGTTTGGAGATATCACCATCACAGCTACCGACGCAAAGGAACCTTGTGGCATGTGTCATGATGGTGAATGGATCATGGACACGGGGGCATCATATCACGCCACTCCATATAGGAGGATCTTTATGTCATACAACGATGGCATGTTTGGACGTGTGAAGATGGACGACAAGGGGATGACTGTAGTTGTAGGCATCGGTGATGTGCACTTGACGACAGAGTTTGGTGAGAAGCTCGTCCTCAGGGGTGTACGACATGTACCGAGTTGCGCTATAACTTGTTTTTGGTAGGGAGGCTGGTAGATGATGGCTGTCGCAATCTGTTTGGAAGCAAATATTGGATGCTTACGAAGGGTTCCCAAAAGCAGGCTCGGGAAGATTTGTGTTGTGGCATGTACAGGCTCAAGCCGCTGAGCTGTACTGGCAGGCCACAAACACCGGATGGAGGCTCAAGTAGCGTTCGACAGGAGGTGGATCGTCGAAAACTTGCTTAGGAGGGTCTTCTTGATGCTTTGAGGGATGAGGGGGATTCGGTTCGTCGAGACAAAGCGACGGATGGTGATGAGTCAAAGATTGAGGGTCAGTCTGTCGATCCCATGACAGCTGGTCGGTCTCCAGGTGGAGGTTGCTCTACGAATCAAGTTTTGGCGACAGGTGGTTTGCCAAAGCTTCACGGAGCGACATCGGTTTCAGTAGTTCGAAGCCAGGAAGGAGATCAAGGTTTGCAGTAAACTCAATTTGAGGCAGAAGCATCATTATTCACATAGTTCAGGAGGAGCTGTGGGTCATCGACGACATGGACAGTGCGTGATGTTCTGCTCAAGGATGCATGTGTATGGGGGAGCTTTATGTTTGGACATGAAGGTGGGCAGGTTCAGGAGTTTGAATCTCGAAAGAAATGCACCGTCCGCTTGGTTGAGCCAGCCAAGGGTGAAGAAGCTCGTCGAAAAGTTAATACTTTCTGCTGGAAGACGAAAGTCGGGGACAAGCGGCCGAGACTTACGGTGAAGCTGGTCGTCAAAAACTTTGGTCTTTGTCGTGTCATTAATATTGGCAGGATCCTAGTGGTGTAGGAGGTGCTACGCATGGCAGCTAGCGTCGACGTGACGGTCGAGAAGCTGGAGACGAAGAAAGATGTAAAGAAATTCAGAGAGTCAGAGATCAGTGGCATGAGGGAGAAAGAAATCTGTCGCAGGATGACAAGCATGGAGTCCATTTTAGGACCCATGGGGTTAGTACCCTCTCATCAGACTGGAGGGAAGATTGTTGGAATCCAATCTGGATTTGGTAACAACATATTTGTGGAATCCAAATCTAATTAAATATTTGATTTGATTAGATTTGGATGTCCATAATTGGTGTTGTGCTATTTTAGATATGATAGGATTCTTATTTTAAGAAATCCTATTATGATCTAAAATAGGCTATTGATGGACTTGTAATAGGATTCTTATTTGAGGGCTTCCTATTTAAGAAATCATATTATGACCTAAAATAGGATCACAAAGTACAGTACAAAGTGGAGATTCGGGGTGCTCGTCCACAAGAAAATCTAAGAAAAAGTCCGTACTCTGCTCTTAGGACTTCTCCATCCAAGACAGAAGGAAGAAGAAGATATAATCGATGAGTTGTCAACTTCAGTTAGGGAGATTGCTACCGGTTGGTGAGTGATCTCAATTGTAACCTTCTATTTTTCTTCTTGAGAGTGGTGAGGGGGTTGAACCTATTAGGATAAAGGCTTCAACGCGAGTTCTGTTAATCTTGTAATTTTATCTGAGTTATTAAAGGTTGGGATTTGTCCAGTGACTTACGTCACCGCTATATACTTGTCTTTATCTTGTGCTTGGTGTCCGTTAGACGGGGGTTGGTTTTTATCTGGTGAGTTAGCAAATGCTTTCGCACACGCCCAACAAAACCCCAATATGCAAGTGGTCTTTCCAAAATTTCATCCTAATTTTGGTCCCATGTCCCTGGTTCAACCGCATATTGTCTTGCTTTGTATTATATGATGAATTCCCTGGGGGAGAAAGTTCCCTTATTACAAAGCTTTATTAGAGGCGATGATGCTTATAGGAATTCGAGGATTAAACTCATTCTATATATTTCTAAGGTAAAATTATGTGCATTCTCATTTAGTTATTCAAGTCGGTAGCATCTCTTTTTTTGGAAATACATTATCACCGTTGTAAAAATATAAGATAAGAGAAGGAATTGGTAGCCCAGAAGAATATACGTTGCTTTTCTCATTGATAATATATATAGAGGGAATATGATAGAGGTTGTTGTGGGTATGGATAAGGGCATCCATATTTGGGTTTGTCCAAATCACAGCACTCCCCCTTGGTTGCCCACTTTAATTATTGCTTCATTAAAAACTTTTCTAAGGAAAAACCCATATTTTTGGGGAAAATCCAAAGAAAAGAAAAGAGTACAATAATATTCTTCAGGAATATGATTCTTCGTGAATTCAAGTGAGTGTGACTTATATTGCCTCATTAAAAATCTTTCGAAGGGAAAACCCAGTGGAAAAAAATTTCAATAAAGGAAAAAGTACAATACGCAAAGACATGCTTCAAGATGTTTCCATTAGCATCTTCAGGATGCTTACATCTATAGAATGCTCCCCTCAAAAAATATTATATTCTTGTTCTTACATTAATAAAAAAATAACCTCCAATACAATTTAAATATTACATCTCACCCCGACACTATGTTTGTCTATACATTTATACTCATATTATTATAAAGAGGTTACATACTTTATTTATGATTCCTGGAAAGCTCGCAACTCCCTCTAATATGTTCAACTGTTGAAATCACAACCATGCACATGATTTGATGAAGTTGCCACAGTGATTTGCTTTAGTTCTCTAAAATACATGTAACATTGTTTATAAATGATATACCTTGTTTGTGATATCCCTTAAGGAAGATCAGATAAATATTCTGCATTTGAATATCTTATTTCAAAAACAATAAATATGATATGTCATTCCAGTGTATGTGTGTAGATGCATATCAGCAGATTCACATAAAATATTATGCTGAGTGAATGACAAAAAAAGGGTACTTCAGGACCAAGAACATGTTCTTTCATTCTTTGGCGGATCCTGACCATTATAAACTGGTTTTTTCTAAGGGCACCACCCTTTTTACTTGGGGACATCCCAAAATAGTTTGAAAAAATTAGAAGTTTGCCATGACTTTTTTTTACTTGGGGGCAGCCCAAGTTTTGATATAAAAGCCAACTTTTTTTTCTCTTTCCTTCCTCTACTCTTTTCTTCTCTCCCTCAACTCTTTTCTTCTCTTCCTCCCCATTTTAGGTTAGAACAAAACCTAGCCAAAAAAATTTCCCAACCTAAATTTTGGAAATATTGTTGGTGAAATATTTAGTAATAGTGTCAAAGACTTCTCCCATTTATTGGTAAGTCATTGAATTAATATTTGTTTAATGTTTTAAAAATGAATTTCACATATAAAAGTTGAATTATGTGTTTAATGTAGAAAAATATTTAACATGGAACAACCGAGATCATCAAATGTTGTATACTCTCTTCCCGCCACGTCCGAAGAACACTTTGATGCATCGGAAGCCCTCTTGGAAACTAAATTTTAACTTTTCATCGGGTAAAAAATTGGGTTACGACAGAGAGGACTGTCACCTCTCTGGCAGTCCCGATCATAGATTAGGACTACCAGGGAGGTGGCAGTCCTTCACATATATTGGACTGCCAAGCCCCTGACAGTCCTACATATGTGAAGGACTGCCAACTCTCTGGCAGTCCTAATATTAGTCTATTTGCTTTATGATATTGTCTAATTGTATTAACTTTTAAGTTCTATTGTAGGACTTGAGATCGTCCGATTTTGCGATACCGGCTCCAATTGCAGTCAATATAGCCCATTTATTCTGGACCGATCTTTGTTTTGAATCAAGCGAGGGTGCGGTACATTGGTGTCGAGAAGTTGGACGGGAAAACAACATAGTTCTAGTAATATCCAGATCAGCCCGAAATCGCCCGGGATGACAAACTATGGTGGTTGGCTATGAAAGAGGTGGTGTATTTAGAATGCACAAGAAAAATACAGTTATCTAAAGTAAAGTTCCAAAAAAAAATGTTGGAACGAGGAAATATGGTTGTCCATTCACGATACTTATTAGAAACGAAGAAGAAGGGAAATGGACAGTAGAAGTGTAAAATAGAATCCACAACCATGAGATTATCGAGACACTATTGGGTCATACGTATGTCAGACGATTGAACAATACGGAGAAGAAGATAGTCGAAGACTTGTCCACCTCCGGAGTTGTACCGAGACAAATATACTCCATCATACAACATGAAGATGAGAAGAACAAGTCTACAATGAAGTCAATATACAACGCCCTATCTTCTTAGAATGATGTCCGGACAAAATCAAGAATGGCGATGCAAGAAGTGCTCAAGTTGCTTGCTGATAATCATTATGTTGAGTTCCATAGAAGACATCCCTAGAGTAATGAAGTAATTTCAATCTTTTGGGCTCATCCCGATTGCACAAGTTTGTCCAGGTCTTTTGTCGGCGTGTTAGTCCTTGATTGTACGTACAAGACCAATAAGTTCAAGATGCCTCTCTTTCATGTTGTCGGGTTCACCTCTACTTGGAAAACATTTTCAGTGGCATTTTACTTTATGAAGAGTGAGAAACTTGAAGACTACACATGGGCGTTGGAGAAACTGAAAACACTTTATACCGGTCATACAGAGCCGTCAGTTTTTGTTACCGACAGAAAGTATGCCCTAATTAATGCTATTCGCATTATTTTCCTCAAGCGGATACATTACTATGCACTTGGCATGTCAATCGTAATATTCAATCCCAATGTAAGTTGAAGTTTTGGAAGAAGGATGGTAAAATTGACATGCAAATTTTTGACGAATTTTACAATGATTGGAATTGTGTGTGGCGAGCCTCTACGATTGCCAGTTACGACGCCGCATGGTACTTGTTCAAGCAAAAGTGGGAGACGAGGGAGCCAGCATGTATTTCTTACATCAAAGATACATGGCTTGAACCGTACAAAGAACAATTCGTCTTAGCATGGTCGAATGTGGTGAAGCATTACGGCACGACAACTACCAACCGTGTCGAAGGAGCACACTCTTTATTGAAGAGACACCTAAAATCATCTCTCGGCAACTTTGTCTCTGTTTGGCAAGCTATATATTTATCTGTAGACCAGACGGTGAATGAAATTAAGGCATCATTTGAGATGAGTTTGAATATAGTCAAGCATGAGCATAGAAAGGAAGTACTCGTAGATGCTTTAATGCGCGTGATATCTCACAAGGCGTTGGCATTAATATTTGATGAGATTGAAAGGTCAAAGTTTGTCGGGTTTGATCCCGAGGTTTGCGGGTGTGTATATCGACATACACTGGGCCTCCCTTGTGCACATCAGATTAATGAATATCGTCGTGAATCTATTCCTATTCCTGTAGATGCTGTCGATCAACGTTAGAGACAGTTGTCTATGATGCCCCTGGTAAAGACGGACGATGATTTCTTCTCTTTGCCGCAAGTGAAACTTCTCCACGCAAGGTGGTGTGCCTCAGTAGGAGCGGAACGGATGTCCATTGAGCTTAAAATCCAAGAAATTGTATGTCCGGTGATTACTAGAATGCATGAGCCGTCCGTTGTTTCCAATCCTAAAGGCAGGCCTCAAACAAGATTGACTAGGTCACAGAAGAGAAGGCTGGAGTCGACTAATCCTTTGAGCATGTTAAATGAAGCTTACAGCAACCTCCGCCTGTACGAATAGGCAAGCTTGTTGTTCGCCAAAAAATAGAGAAAATGGACCTCCCAAGAGAAGATACCGTTGAAAGCCAAACACCGAGTTTGTATATTGACAAATTTTAACCTGAGCTTCGCAGTTACATTTGGTCTATTGTCGATGTCCCCAGTGATGGCCATTGCGGATTTTATGTGCTTGCAAGACATCTTGGTTATGATGAGAAAGACGAATGGAGACGGGTGAGGCAGGACATGTACGAGGAGTTATAGACTCGTCTTCCATTCTACTCCCGCATCCTAAGCGAAGAAACAGTTGCAAGTTTGTTATTAAGTATTCCTTGCACCGACAGTGTTACCGGCAAAGACCACTATATGTCAGTCCCGTCTGCCGGCTATTTATTTTCTAATAGGTACATGATACCTGTTGTACTTATCTTGCCGGGTATTAGCAATACATTTTTTCGATGTGCGCTCCTCTGACGGACCACGAACATTCTAACCTATGTACTATATGTCTAATAGGGGATCACTTCGTTATACTAAAGATGATCGCTCATTCTCCGATTCCTCCACCTTCAGCAGTTTGGTACAAAAGAGCACCGGTCGAAGCCATCGCTTGGACCACACCTTTCGTTGATCAGATCAACCATTGTAAGAAGTTGTTGAAGTTTGAGGAGCCAAGAGACTTACTTGTTGACCACTACGACGTCAAAATCGACTGAGTATGGATATATTTATAGTTTGACATTTTGTATATGGAGAACCACTTTTGTATACAGTGAAATATGAAGTCCACTAATCTATATGGAGTAAATTTTGTATACAGTAAATTTTGCGTATTAGACTTACCTATATAGAGTACGACTTTTGTATACAGTGAAATATGAAGTTTAGTATGTTATATGTATTTACCTGTGTGCTATCTGTGTTATATGTGTTTACATGTGTGCTATCTGTGTTATATGTGTTTACCTGTGTGCTATCTGTGTTATATGTGTTTAGCTGTGTGCAAGTATGTGTGGCAAAATATACCAATTTATTAAAGTATCCGATCCAGTATCAGGACTGCCAGGGGGTGGCAGTCCTATTTGTAAGTTTCTATGATGAGAGTTTTAAAACTCTCTATCACAGAGAGTTTCAATTAGGACTGCCACCACCCTGGCAGTCCTAATTGAATGTAGGACTGCCAGGGGGGTGGTAGTCCTATTTGTAAGTCTCTGTAATGAGATTCAGTTTGAAACTCTCATCACAGAGTTTTATAAATGGTCATTCTCCTGTGTTTTAACATTTGAATGGCCATTCTCCGTGTAATTTAGCACGGTGAATGTCATCTCCGTACTAAATTACATAGAGAATGGTCATTCTCCTACGTTTTAACACTGGGAATGGCCATTCCCCGTGTAAATTAACACGAAAATACGGATAATGGAATTCTCCGTGTTTCTAACACGGAGAATGGGCATTCTTCTGCGTTTTAACACGGAGAATGGACATTTTCCGTGTAAATTAATACGGAGAATGGCCATTCTCCGTGTTATTTAACACGGAGAATGGCGTTCTCCGTGTTTCTAAAACGGAGAATGGCCATTCTCCTGTGTTTTAACACTGGAATGACCATTCTTCATACTAAATTACATGGAGAATGGCCATTCTTCGTGTAAATTATGACGAAGAATGGCCATTCTCCGTGTAATTTAGCACGGAGAATGGGCATTCTCCGTGTAAATTAAGACGGAGAATGCCATTCTCCGTGTTACTAACACAGAGAATGGCCATTCTCCGTGTTACTAACACTGAGAATGGCCATTCTCCGTGTAAATTAAGACGGAGAATGCCATTCTCCGTGTTACTAACACGGAGAATGGCCACCCTTATGCAAAATTAACATTCTTCGTGTTCCAACACGGAGAATGGTCATTCTCCTACATTTTATGGTTAGTTGAAACTTTAGAGGGCCATAAATTTTGACTGGGAGGTCGAAACGAGGCCCGGTTTGTCGCAAAATGAGCGTATCTTCGAGGAGCCAGAGATTAACGGTTTCTTCGATAGTTGACCTTCTAAAATTTTAGAATCGCAAAAAAAAATGATGTTTGGACCTCCGTTTTAGCAGTTTCGTCGTTTGTCTCGGTTTTTCCCTATTTATAAAGGAAAAATAGGACTGCCACCCCCGACAGTCCTACACTTATGTAAGACTGTTAGGGTGCTAGCAGTCCTAAGTAAAACTTACAAGTTTCAATTAGGACTGCCAGCACCTTGGCAGTCCTCCTTTTGTGTAGGACTGCCAGTGTCCTGGCAGTCCTCCTTTTGTGTATGACTGCCAGTGTCCTGGCAGTCCTAATTGAAACTCTCTGTGATAGAGAGTTTCAGTTTCAAACTCTCATTACAGAGAGTTATAAATATGACTGCCACCACCCTGGCAGTCTTACACTTAAGTAGGACTGCCAGGGTGCTGGCAGTCCTGGCAGTCCTATTTGAAACTCTCTGTGACAGAGAGTTTTATTTTGAAACTCTTATCACAGAGGGTTTCAATTAGGAGTGCCAGGACCCTGGCAGTCCTACATAAGTATAGGACTGCCAGGGTGCTAGCAGTCCTGATGTTATATCAAGAATATCAGGAATTAGCTAACAAGTTAAGTTTCCAAACGTAAATAACAACTTCATATCAGACAACTACATATCCAACAAGTACATAAATAACAACATAAATCACAACTACATATCAGACAAAATATCCAACTTTAAAAAAACAACATAAGTGTCAACTACATATCCTTCAAAAGTCTGTCCAACAACTTAAGTTTCCAAACAACAAATATTTCCTTCAAGTTTCAAACAACAAAAACATCTTTACAAAAACGTCCAGATAACTAATGATCATTCCACATCCAACTACATATCATGCCGGGCCTTTGAACGAGACTCCCTATTATTCATGAATGGGAACTCGACCACGTCGTCGATGTTGTAACACCCTAGTCCCAAAATACGTAGGACTAGGAACGTAGACATGCCAGCTGTATACATACGAAGTACACTCCAATATATGGAAACCTCGTATGAATACATAAGCTGTAAAATGCAGTAGAACCATAACTAATCTCATCCACACAAAATAAATGAATAAAAGATATCATATAATGATAATGAATTATCTTGGTACAATATGTTGGGCGGAGACAAATCCACTACCAACAAGTAAATGAAAAATACATGGGAAATGAAATGATTTTGGCGAGCCGAGCGAAGACGATCCAAGCACAATCATCCTCAAAAAATAGCAATGATCACGGCTAGAGCTAAAGCACCTGCGAAAGACAAGAGCATGTAGGACCGATTGTAGGAACGAGTTGTAAAGCACAATACTCTAGAGGGGGGTGAATAGAGTAGGCAGCGGAAATTAACTATTTAAAAAGTGTTAGCAACAAGATCACAGATAATATATCACAAATATGTAAATAAAAAGTATAGAGTAGAGAGCAAACGCAAACACAAGGATGTCTACTGGTTTCCCTCTTGTGAGGACTAGTCCAGTCGGAAGAACTCTAGCTTCCAGTTGAATCCACTATGGAAAATCACCAGAAGTTTTCATCCGAAGTTCTTGCAACTTCTACAATGCGAGCTTTGATCCGAAGTGCTCGACCAACTTCAATTGTGAAGTGTCTAACTTCAATCAAGCCTCTGATTACAATCACTCAGAAACTTCTAGACCGTACCGCACTGGCAAATCGACTAGAGGATTGTAACTGGCTTGGGATTTGAAAATGAATTGCTCAGAATACTTTGGAAGAAGTAGTAGGCTTATAGAGAAGAGATATGAAAGTGAATGAGTGATTTGAAATGATCAAAATCCTTCTCTATTTATAGTTTTTCCAAAGGCAGAATTTTGACAGAATTCGGGCAGAATTCGGACAGAACTCTATGAGAAAATCTCGTTGGGATCCGTAACTGCAGGAAGACCAAGTTCAAAAAGCAACGTTCACTAACCGAACTCTGGCCGAATTTGGGCCGAGTTCTGCTAGAGTTCTATTAGGGTTTTGCAAACTGGTTTTTGGGCTTTTTGAAAAGTCAGACAATTAGGAAGTAGATTGGGCTTTTGTAAGTGGGCTAGTTTTCAAAATGAAAGAGTATTTTGAAAACGTTTCTTGGGTAGCATATTTGCCAGTACGATGCAGTGTACATCGTATTCCTAGACTCAATAAATATAAAAAATTATATTGATAAAAATAGGAAAACCAAGAGCCCTTTGATGACGCCTTTCTTCAAATATTTGAGCAAACTTGAAGACACCTTTTTCACTTGACGGCAATCGTCCAAAGATAAACAGATCTGGAAATCTGAATACTTTTCGGGGGCTTTGCCCCCGAATCCCTGACGGGGGGCGCTGCCCTCTCGACCCCTGTCCGCTGACCGGGCAGCGGAACCCCCGATGCGAGGCCCCGGATAGGTCATTAGGCGGTTCAGAGAAAGCTTCTTGTATAACACCGTCTTTGGCCCATCAATAATTTTCTATTGCATATGTCCTAGTTTAATCATGTTTGATCATGCTTACTGCATGTCTGTAAATATATGTTAGAAGAACAAAGCAGTATGATGCATTATGATACAAACATATGATGCAGAACAGTAGGACAATTCTAACATAGGACAATGCTAAGTTTAAGTAGCAACTTGATAATGATTACATGAACATTAGTGACATCTTATGGTAAACTTAATTGATTAGCCATATTCAAAAACATGATATAATTATTGCGCTAACAGAGACACACCTGGCGAGATAACCAGGTCCTCAGAGGGACGTAATAAGACACATAATATCATGCCATAAAAACTGAATAAATATTGCTCAAGTAAATAAGTTAATCGAATTATAACATGGTCCAATACACACCTATTTAACTAGCTTACCATCCCCCCAACCAAACAAAGATAGGAGATGGTAAACTAATTCACGGTGACGTATCTTTCCATGCTATGAATCCAATATGGTATCCGGACCCCAACAAGGTTCAATACCTTCTCATCGGAGTAGTAAGCCACACCTACAACCAAATAAGGACAAGATGTGACGAACTAATCCGCAAAAAGTTATTGTTCCAAGCCACGGTCAGATACAAGTACCCAAACCAAAAGTACTCATACCTAACGGATAAGGTAGCCTAACCATTCTAAGTGAAATGTAGTTAAGAACAATCCTTCCTACGCATGGGCCCTGGCTAAATGGGATCGGCGTAGTCCCCCCTTGGGGCACCAGAGGCCCAATCCGTGAGAGCATAACGTTCTGCAGAACGTCAGGGGCCGTTGGTAATCATGGGTAATCTGACCCGCATCTTCGGCAGAGCTCACGGGTTACAAAAGGAAAAGTGCATCGAAGCCCATACGCTAAGGAATTGTCCTCCCCGCCTAATGCCTATTATGTTGTATCCACAACAGTAAACCTCTATAACCGCTAAGTCAAACTAGTATGCAATTCTATTAGCGGTTATTCCTTTCACACGGCTTATACGTACCGGTGGCCAGCCAGTCACGCATGTCCGTGTTTTGCATGCGACACAACTTCGTGGTACAACGTGTCAAGGACAATAAATGCAACACACACGGTGGTCCCTTAAATCTAGGTTTAATGTTTAAGAAAACTAATACATAGTAGAAAATATAAATGAACAGTAAGTTCTAACAGGTTATGCCATGTATCACAGTTTATTTTGCATAAAAAAATAATGAATAATGTATAAAATATGAGCTAAAATAAATAAACAGCAAATGGCAAGGTATCTTTCCTGGTAGGACGTCTGGTGTGCTGCGATGATCAAGGTGGCACGAACTGCAACTTCGGTGCAACAACTATGCAAGGTGACCTCTGATGGTGGTACAAACCGGTCCATCGGGTCCAGAACGGTCAGTTTGGCTAGGGATGGTATAGGGATGTTCGAGGTTCGCAAGAAGATAAAAAGAATTTAATTTGGTTATGGATAAGAATAGTTAATTGAAGGGATTTGGATAGTTCATAATATATATACGATTTTTGAAAAATGTTTTGTAATACTTGAAATATATTTTTATTAGTAAAAAAAATAGTTTTTCGATGAAACATTTTAGGCAAAAACTCTAATTTTATAAAAATATGGTTTTGATGTAGAAAACTATATTAGTTAAAAAGAATAAAATTTTGGAGAAAAATATATATACTTTTATTAACTATTTGAAGATCGAGAAATATTTATAAAATATTTAAAACTATATTTTTACTTATTAAGATATATATACAAAAAATAATTTAAGTCAAAAACTCATTCACAATAACCTAGGAATATATAATCATATATTTTAGGTTAGAACTATAATTAGACACAAAATACTACATTAAATTCTCAAATAAATACCTTGGAAAAATTTTAGAACCCATTTCTTGAGATTAACAATGATTTTTAAAAGTTACTACCATAATATACATTTCTATATATTTGTTTTAGAAACTTAATTATTCTTGTATAAAATCCTAAGATAATAATAATATTTAGTAACCAAAATATTTATATACATATATATAAAAACAATAGTACCATTATTTTGCGTGCATATACTAGTATCTCAAATTATAGTATACTATAACTAATATACGTATGTATATACACATTGATCTTAAAAAAATTAATAATAATAATAATGATAATAATTATAATAATATATCAATTAAAACGAAACACCTAAAGCAAAAGCAAAATAAAAAAATAAAAAAATTAATATAAAATATCTACTGTTCTCTTACAAAGAGGGGGAGAGGGAGAGAATAAGTAGAGGGAATGAGAGAGAGGAAAGGGAGGATGGCGGAGGGAGTGGCGGTAGGCGGAGGAGAAGGTTCGGGCGACGATTGGGGGCTGGTCCGAGGAGGAGGAAGGAGGCGAGATGGTGGGGTTTTCGACGGTTTCGCGCGGCCGGCTCAGCGCGACCGCGGCGCTGGGCGGTGGGCGAGGCCAAGCGCGGAGGGGCTTAGGCGGATGGGGATTTCGGTGGCCCAACGCACGGCGGAGGAAGTAAAAGGGGGTTGTCGAGGAGAAACGCTGGTAAGCACGTGGAGGCGGAGGCGGCAGAGAGGGAGGAATCTCGGGTCGGGGCGGAGGGTTTCCAGGCGGCGGCGAGCTCGTCGCAGCATGCTGGTGGCGGCGGGCTCGGCCGCAGCGGATCCAAGGGGCATTGGACGACGAGGTAAGTGATTTGTGGTGGTGGTGGTTTTAAATTTGGGTTTCTTTTCTGGGGATTTTGGTGGTCTGGTTGTGACGCGACCGGCGATGGCCGTGGTGGCGGTGGGCTGGTTGTGGTGATGGCGGTGGGCTGGTTGTGGTGATGGCGGGTGTCGTCGGTGATGATGATGGTGTGGGCAGTGGACGTCGAGGCTGGCGGCGGTTTCTGGTGATTGGGGTTCGATACTGAGGCAAGTGGCCAGTGGACGGGATGGCTGCAGGGATGGTAGTGTGGTGGTGATGCCGGTAGTGGAAGACTGTATCGGGATCACGGGTGGTGAGCGGGGGAAGAGGCTGGGCTTGGTCGGGTTAGCCGCAGAGGAGTTGGATGGGTGGCAGGGAGTAGACGGATGGTGTTGGGTTGGTCCAGGGAGGAGCCGAAGGTGGCTGCGGCTGAAGGTCGGCTGTGTGTGGCTGGGACAGTCGTGGGGGTGGCCGAGGTGGTGAAGCAAGGTGGGCGTTCGGGTGGTCGAGGCGGAGTGGTACAGAAGCTCGGTTTAGGGTTAGAATTAGGTGAGTCCGTGTCGGGGAGTGTCCGACACGGTAGGGATGAGTTGATGGAGAAATCATGTCCGGGTTTGTCGGACACGGGGATGAATTATATATGTAGAAAAAGAATATAGTGCATGGGAAGGCGACACGGACACGATGTACGGCACTCTGGTTGTGGAATTTGTGGAAGATTAATTGTGGAGAATTCAATAGAAAAAGAGGGCAAGTACCTGTCCTTTTATAGGAGGTGGGAATCCCATTAGGATAAGGACTAGGATTTATTTAAACTCAATAATAGATAATTCTCTACTTAATTTAAATAATTTTTAAAACAATTCAAATCAATTCTAAATTAAAACCAATTTAAATAAAGATAAATCTAAATTCATAAATTCAAATTTGTAAATCATCATAATTAATTTTAACAAATATCAACCGTTTTAAAATATATTTTTATGAACACTAAAATTATAATAATAATTAATTTCAAAAATTACATTATTATTTAAAAATAACTAATAAAATACATATGTATACACAAAGAATATTATTTATTATTAATAACTGTTATAAACGAAAGACTTTTTATAATAAAATAAATAAAATAATAACTTAGAAACTTTGGTACGATAGCTAAAATAATTAGTATATATATTATTTTGAAACTATAAAAATAGAGAAAAATATTTTTCTAAAATATGTACGCTCGCACATATTCGCACTCGTCGAGCAATTACGAAAAACGAATTTCGTGCGTGACGTACAATGCAACTACACGACGTATAAATACAGAATAAAAAAAAATCAGCATCAAATTTATTTTTAAAAAAGGTAGTAAATTTAGGGGTTTTACAGATGCGATCAAGCTTGTTGGCGACCGCGACACTAGTGTCACTTTGGCAACCTCTCCGAAGTGTCTGGGCTAATTCCTTCACCTTTTGATACTGTAAATGAAAGTATAAGTAAATTAAGTCTACAAACATAGAAATCTCAGTCTAATTAAAAATACGGAACTCACCATACTCACCAACCCAGGGTACAAGACATTTTTGGAAGGAAGAGCTCCAATTGCTCCGACGGCCACGGGACCCGGGTTTGTAGGGTTCGACAACTTAGGATGTCCGACCCCTAGAAAGTACGGCATGTAGTCCTCGTTGCAGTCGGTCGTCAGGATGACCGGTCGTCTTTCAGATTCACGAAGTACATGTCGTTGCCACTCGGAGTAAAAGTCGGTCACCCAGTCAAAATCTGCCGTTTGTAATTTAAAGGTTGGGTTCCGCACGGAGGCTCCAACATTCGTAGTGTGCGCTTCGGCACAGTTTGCACAAAGCCAAACTGACGAAGTACTTTATCGGGCATGTACGGCTCCGTGATATCATAACATGTTATCATACCATAAAATAAAGAAACTGGTTGGACCTCACAATTTTGCTCACATAAATCCCGATATGGATTCCAAAAAATTTGTAGAAAAACAGTTAACAGCAAAACAAAATTAACATAAAAAAGTAAGTCAAAATTTAGTACCTCTTCTGGCACCAAATTGTCTAGTACTTCACGAATGGAAGCCAGTGTTTGCCAATTTTTGGTTTTCAGCTGGGATGGCCTCCATCGAGATACTCTAGAAAGGTTTTCAACATACTCTGGGTTCAAGTCACCCCGTCTGAGCATCGAAAAGTTCTCGTATATCCATGCCTATTCAATTTTTTAATGAATAGTCAAAAAATAAACAACAAAATGAAGTATACAAGATTAAATTGTTAGAAGTTTTCTTACATGTAGCAGAGTCTGACAGCCGACTATTGTCTTAGTCCAGACACGGGATGCGATGCCGAGCTCCCGGTAAAGATTGGCTAGGATACCGCTTCCCCAGAATATATCAATGAAGTCATCCACTTCAGATAAATTGAGCATGTACCTAGCATGTATCGACATTCCGGACTTGTCCGGAATGCCAACCGTTCCTAGGACGAACAACATGTACGCATGGGCCACCGCGTCAACCATATCATCGTCATCATCATCCACCTCTATATCCATGAAGTGGTCTACCAGAAATGACAAAGGAATTCCATATGACTTCTTGAAGCCTGGCAGAGTTGTAAAACTGGTAGCCTGAAGTCCAAGGTGACTTGAGACAAACTTGACGATCTTCTCGTACAATTTTACGAATTTTTCATTGGTGTAATGTTCTTTGGTCATGACGCACCCGGTCACTGGCAGCTCCAGTATCTGGTAGACGTCGTCAAGTGTAATGGTCATCTCCCCTGCTGGAGGATGAAATGTGTTGGTCTCCGGATGCCATCTCTCCACAAAGGCAGATATGAGGGCACTAGCCATTGTTCGATAGGCATTTTGTGCCAAATTGTGTAAGCCGCTCGATATAATTTTGCTCTGGACAGCGTCCGATAAGCTTCCAAACTTCCAGGACACGGTTTTCTTCTCGTGACTCACAGCCCTAAGGATACGATATGTGAAGAACAGATTGGCAACTCTAGAGGGGGGTGAATAGAGTTTATAACAATAATACCCAATAAAAATTAAACTTCTTTCACCAGCTGAAAGTAATCAGAGTAAATGCGGAAATAAATAAGGAGCAAGAAAGCATACGCAAACACAGCCGATTTTTAACCTGGTTTCCCTCGTGGAGGACTAGTCCAGACCTGAGAACTCTAGTTCAGGATTAAATCCACTATTTATGAAATAGTAGTTACACCCCGTGCCTTTTCTTCAGAAGAGCACGTCAACTTCTTACAAAAATCGCAGTGGCGATGCTTGGAATTTTCCAAACGACTTCTTGAACTCTTGCACAAACTCCTGACTGAAAAGTACTGAGCACTTGAGGCTTAGGGAGCTTGTGGTTAGTAGATGAAGAAGGGTATGGCTTGTATAGAGCTTTAGAGAGAAGAGAAGAGAAGATTGGATGAATAAAAATGAGAGAATTCATGGCCTATTTATAGGATACCAGGTAAGCAAAATTCGGCCAAAATTCTGGTTGGAATTTTTAAAAAATTGGCCGTTGGACAACTTGCGACCAGCCAACCCTAAAAATTAGGATGCTAATTTTTAGGAGGCAGAGTTCGGCCCGAATCTGTGTGGAGGCAGAGTTCGGCCCGAACTCTGTCTCCAGAGCACAGAATGGGTCATTGGTCCAATTGGCTTATTTGGATATGTGTGGAGCTATTGGATTTTGGATATGGGTATTGGTTAAGTCTCAGATGCTCAGCACAGCTCAGTTTACATAAGTCTAGACTCAATAAAATTGTAAAATACAGACTCAAAAAATAACTTGCATTACAAATCCGAGCTATCGTCTGACTTGTACTGGATGTAGTCTTCATGTGTCGTATTGAATTATCACAAGTATCATGTAGTCAATTTTATCAATATTTGGTTGACTGTGATTTTGTGTCAACAATCTCCCCCATATTGATAATTGACAAAATGATAGTTGTATATTCAATATTCATACCTGGACACATTTAAGAGAAATGGCATAGCTCCCTCGTAATCAGTGCAAAGCTAGCAATAGCTCCCCCGTAAAGCAATAGTAATAGCAATAGCTTTGAATCTTGTTGGCCTGATAAAAACATTCTTCCCCCAAAGCACAGATACAGATACAAGAAGAATATAGAATATACCAAAATTTCTTTCTCTTTTGGCATTTAGCAATAAACCATAAACAAAAAGAACTGGCAAGCACACCAAAAGATAATAGATGAAACTGCATAGAGACTGATAAAACTACTGAATGTCTCAAGAGTAACAAATAATAAGTCTAATACAACCAAAGTGCATAAAAATAACTAAAATCCAAAGTGCATAAAACATAAACTACGATCCTCAGTAGCAGCAGCAAGTAGAAGTCCATATCCATCATCGAGCTCGTGAAGGCCCAGCGTCGTCGGATGGATCAGTGAAGGAATGATGAGGGTCCACGAAGGCCGCATCCGGATCCAAGTAGCGGATAACCCAAGGATCATCGCTACGATATCCATCGCGAGCAGGGTCCCGCTCCATAGGAATAGGCATAGAAGGATGCCGGGACATGGAGTACCAAATATCGTGCAGCGAGTTGCTAATGGCACTCATCTGCAAGGTAGTCCGGTAGTCAAGCTGAGTCCAACGATCATCCTCTAAGGTGAATCGATCGCGGAGCATAGTCTGGAGTGACTCTAGAGTGGCAGGAGGAGGAGGAGAAGGATCCTGTCCCAGAGGAGGGGCATCGGGCTCATCGTCAGAGTTCTCGGACACAACAGGTGAGCCAACTGCTGCCTGAAGCCGCCGTGCCTTAGATAGGAAGGCAGGGGCAGGTAAGAACTGGCACTCATCAAGAGGTACGCGAAAAGCACGAAAGACCATAGGAAGATACAAAGCATAAACCAAGGATCTTGGTTTCTTCCTAGAATTAATCATTCAGTCCATCATGGTACGTGGAAGATTAAATGGAACATGAAAGTGGAGGTGATACAACGTCGAGATTTCAAAGTAGGTGACCTCATCGGTGGATCCCGCTTTGGGCAGAATAGTGTTAAAGATAATCCGATGAAGTTCATAAAAATAGGGATTGAGATACTTGGCCAAAAGCTTGCGAGGACGTGTGTTAGGGGTACACAAGTCATCCTTGAAGCTTTCAAGGGAAGACCCATCGGGAAATTGAAACGATCGAGCTTCAACAAGCTTTTCCCATGAGTTTGGCTCCTGGAGTTCAAGGTGTTCGGCCAAATCGAAATTATCAAAAGAGATGTCAATGCCCGCAACCCGTGAGAAAATATGTGTATCATCATGAGTTAGGTTGCAGTAGAACATTTGGATAGCATTGCGATATATAACCGAGTTGGTGGTGACAAGTTCGTCAAGACAAAGATCATAAAAAAGTGAATCATATTGAGAGAAAATAGTAAAATTGATAGGATGACCCGTAAACAACGGACGTGTCTGAAAATCACTAAACCATTCATTTGACGCGTCAAGTGATACAAATATCCGGTCGTCAAATGTGTTTGGGTCAAGTGGACGAGGTGGGTTGAACAACGGGTGGATAGGTGGTTGTTGTGCAATGGACGGTTCAACGTGAGGAGGAGCATTCGAAGAGGACGCTCCCTCGGTTCGAAGTCTCTTCCCTCGATTGAACAATCATGGAGCCATGAAATAATAAAGACAATTGAGAAAATTGAGATGGAGAGAAGTGGTAAAATATACCTCAATGTGATGATGAACAATGAAGGAGAATGGTGAGGGAAACCTTCTCATTGAGTTTGGAGAAAAGATATGCTCTTGGGAGGAAGAACTAGGGTTAGGGTTTGGATAAAATATGTTTTGGAGAAGTATAGAAGGTGGCAATGGAGGAGAAAGAAGAAGAAAAACCGAATATATGTGTAAGGGTTCCAATGGTCGGAATAGATGTGGACCATTGGATCAAAATTTTGATCAGCGGCTGAGGCTACTCCCGGTTCTGGGATGGCCAAGCCGAATTCGGCCCGAACTCTGGGTAAGGCAGAGTTCGGCCCGAATTCCGAATTCTGTAGTCAAAACAGAAATCAGGCAAAAAAATTTTTTTGCTAAAAAGTGAGAGATTAAAAGAGTATGATAAAGGAATATACAAACTTGAGAAAGACTAAATTTGAGAAAGAAAAGTTAACGCTGAAGCAAAGTGAAGTATAAAAAATCTGAATTTTAGCATGTGATAAAATAAAAATGAACCATGTAATAAATAAGGAATTATGCCATAATTCAATATTTTGAAGTTGCCATGGGTTAGTTGCAGGGGCCGGATCCCGGCTAGCGGTAGTCCTGAGGACTAGTGCACCGTGTCGCTTAGGCTTTTACGCCTTGTTGTCAGAAGGACCCTTTTGGCTTGTACCCATAGCAATTTCATCATAAAAGAATCAAGACATACTCGATATTTATGCAGGTTTATTTTAATTAATAACAGCTTCGTCCAAAATTCCAAGTTCACGATAGAGAAAATTGAAGCGCTCTTTGGATAATAGTTTTGTAAAGAAATCTGCTAGCTGATGATCAGTGTCAATAAATTCTAAATTAATAGTACCATTTTGCTGATGATCACGCAAAAAGTGGTGACGTATTTCAATGTGTTTCGTGCGTGAGTGACATATGGGGTTCTTAGTGAGATATATAGCACTAGTGTTGTCACAAAAGATTGGAATGTGCATAAAAGATAAGTTGTAGTCTTCAAGGGTTTGCTTCATCCACAGAATTTGTGCACAACAACGCCCAGCTACGATGTATTCAGCTTCTGTTGTGGATAGTACGACAGAATTCTGCTTTTTGCTAAACTAAGAGACTAAAGCCTTTCCTAATAAATGACACGTACCGCTCGTACTTTTACGGTCGACCTTGCATCCGGCGAAATCAACATCAGAGTAACCAATGAGGTCAAATAATGTTGATTTGGGATACCATAGGCCCACTGTAACCGTACCCTTAAGGTATCGAAAGATACGCTTAACCGCAGTTATGTGTGATTCCTTAGGATTTGCTTGATATCTAGCACACAGGCAAACGCTAAACATAATATCAGGGCGACTAGCAGTTAAATAAAGTAGACTGCCTATCATACCTCGATACTTACGTTAATCCACAAGTTTGCCGCTTTCATCTGGTTCTAGTTTAGTAGTAGTAGCCATTGGAGTGCGGATTGGTTTGACGTTGTCAAGGTCAAATTTCTTCAGCATGTCCTTTGTATACTTTGACTGACAGATGAAAGTTTCATTTGACATTTGCTTGACTTGCAGTCCAAGAAAGTAATTGAGCTCCCCCATCATGCTCATCTCAAACTCGGTCTGCATACACTTGGCAAAATCTTGACAGAGAATTTCATCAGTAGAACCAAATATAATATCATCTACGTATATTTGCACTAAGAGAATAGTGTCTTTGAAAGATTTTATGAAAAGTGTGGTGTCAATTTTCTCTTTTGAAAAATCTTTTTCAAGCAAGAAATTGCTTAGCCATTCATACCAAGCTCTAAAGGCTTGTTTGAGGTCATATAGCGCTTTCTTCAGCTTGAAAACATGGTCAGGAAATTTGTGATTTTTAAAACCAGGGGGTTGTTTTACATAAACTTCCTCCTTAATAAATCCATTCAAGAAAGCACTTTTAACATCCATTTGAAATAATTTGAAATTTTGAAAATTTACAAATGCACAAAGCATCCGAATTGATTCCAATCTCGCAACAGGAGCATACGTCTCATCGTAGTCGATACCTTCCTCTTGGTTGTATCCTTGGGCTACTAGACGAACTTTGTTGCGTGTAACTGAACCATCTTCATTTACTTTGTTTCTAAAAACCCATTTAGTACCAATAATCGAGTGATTTGCCGGTCTAGGAACGAGTTTCCATACTTGGTTTCTCTCGAATTGGTTGAGTTCCTCTTGCATGGCAGAAATCCAAAATTCATCATTAAAAGCTTCTACAATGTTTTTCGGTTCAATTTGTGAAATGAAGGCAGTACTAGCAATGGAGTCTCTTAATGATGATCTAGTAGTTACTCCGCGTGAAACCTCACCTATTACCAAATTTTCTGGATGTGACGGCTTGAAAGAGAATTTCTTTGGCAAGCCCTCCAGAAAATTGGTTTTGGTGGTGGTATTCATTGGAGTAGAAGTTGATGGCTCAACATCATCATCAAGAGTGGCTGCTGCACTGTTATCCTCATCAAAATTCATATTGGTAGACTCTTCCACAATTAATGAGCATTTGTTAAACACTCTATATCCCTTGCTCTTGGCAGCATAGCCAAGGAAAATACCATCGTCAGCTTTGGCATCAAATTTGCCTAAGTTGTCTTTGGTGTTAAGGATAAAATATCTACAACCAAAAACTCTAAAATAAGAAACATTTGGGGTTCTTCCAAACCAAATCTTATAGGGTATTTTCTTTGTAATAGGACGAATAAGCACCCTATTTAAAATATGGCATGTTGTACTGACAGCTTCAGCACAAAAGTATTTCGAAAGAGAGAACTTGTTCAACATGACTCTAGCCATATCGCCAAGAGTCCTATTCTTCCGCTCCACAATACCATTTTTTTGAGGAGTTCTTGGACAAGAAAACTCATGATCAAAACCATTAGATTCGCAAAACTTTTCAAAATCAGTATTTTTGAATTCGCCTCCATGATCACTTCGGATTCGAGTAATCATGTAGCCTTTTTCGTTTTGAACTTTCTTAACAAAAATCTTGAAAACCGAAATAGCATCACTTTTATTTGTAAGAAAGAAAACCCATATAAATCTAGAAAAATTATCAACTATAACAAAAGCGTAGAGTTTTCCTCCAAGACTGGCTACTCTACTAGGGCCAAATAAATCCATATGGAGTAATTGTAAGGGTCTAGTAGTGCTTACAGAGTTTATGGAATGAAATGAGGACTTGGTTGCCTTATTCAATTCACATTCGGCACTTACAATGTCCTTTTTGAAAGTGATGTCGGGCAAGCCTCTAACTAGCTTCTTAGTCGATAGCTTGGATATAGTATCCATGTTGGGATGACCAAGACGCTGGTGCCACAGTAATCTTTCATCCTTATGAGCATATAGGCATCTACCTGCATTGTTAGTATCTCTAGACAGATAAAAAATATAAATATTATCCTCTCTTATCCCTTCAAAAGCAATGTCTCCCGTTGACCTATCATAAATAAAGCATTTATCTTATCCAAAGTTAATGTCATATCCATGGTCAGCAAGATGACTAATGCTGAGCAGGTTATGCTTTAACTCGATCACTAGGCAGACATCCTTTATTACGGAAGAGGGAGGATGAGCAATAATACCATTACCTATAATATACCCTTTTAGGTTGTTGCCGAAGGATACATATCCTTCTCTCTTCATCGATAGTGATGCAAAAAGATTTACGTCTCCAGTCATATGTCGCGAGCATCCACTATCGAGAATCCACTTACTCTTAGTTGAGGAGGGAAGGTCCACCTACATAAGGAGTAGATGTTTGGTACCCAAGTTCTTGAGGGTCCTGAAAAGTTAGTTTTTGGAAACCATGCATATATATTTCTATCTACTAGTCTTCTAACTCTACACTGTGGTGAAATGTGTCCATATAATCTACAATAAGTACAAATAGCATTCCTATTTACGTTAGAAGCATGTTGATGATATCTATATGTAGAGTGGTGTGGAGTAGCATGGTGATGATATGTAGAGTGGTGTGGAGTAGCATGGTGATGATATGTAGAGTGGCATGGTGATGATGTCTATGTGGAGCATGATGATGACTATAATCATAAGCAGTATGATGGTGATTTTGTTTATGTGCAACATAGTGATGATTGTATCTATGTGTAGCATGGTGATTATGTGTCATATTGGAGTGAAAGTTATTTCTACGTACATGTGGTTTATGTACTTTATGAAAGTGGGTGTACATGAAAGCATGATTGCGTACTGCTGGTGTATGACGTGTTTGAGTAGTATGAGAAGTGTTGTGCTTTGTGTGTGTCTCATGTGATTGGGTTTAAGGTTGAGCAAACTGTTTTCCCAATCTAATCTCTAATTTCTTAGAGATAGCCTGCAGTTCATTAACCTTAGCATTCAAACCATATATCTTAGTAACAGAAATCTTGTGTCTACTCTTTTCTTCAGCAAGCTCCGTGTTGAGTACGGTGATTTCTTGTGTTTGTTGTTCAATACGTGTTTCGGCATCATGAAGGCTTAGTTTAAGCTTAGACACCTCATTTGTGACTTCCGTGGGTGATGTGTCTCTAAGGTTATCAAGCAATAAAGAAAGTCTTTGAATTTTGACTTCATGACTTTTGATCTTTTCCTTGGCATGTTTATATTTACCAACGACCTTTTTGTGATCATCAAGTAAATCGGTGAAAGCATCGCCAAGTTCATCAAAAGTGAAATCATCAAGAGTTTCGTTTGATACCCTGTAGGACGTTGCCAATAGGCACACGTTTGCAGTGTCTTGAGGAGAGTCCTTTTCTTTCTCGGAGTCACTAGCTTCGCTTTCATGCCAAATGCTTGTGTTGGTATATTTCTTTGAGGAAGCCTTCTTGTATGGTTTCTCATAACGGTTGCTCTTCTTTAAGAATGGACAGTCTTTTCGGACGTATCCAGTCTTCTTGCAACCATACCATGTTGGCTCTTCTTTGTCATCTTCTTGTGGTTCCTTCTTTCTTCGGTTGAAGCGAAGGAATTTCTTGAAGTTGCGGACAAGGAGAGCTTGATCATCACCTTCCGAGTTGTCGTCATCCGTCTCTTCGGGGCCAGCCCTTCGTCGGTGAGCTTTAAGGGCGATCTCCTTAGCCTTGGGAGCAGGCTCTTCGAAGTCTTTGAGGTCAAGCTCATGAGTCATCAGCTTTCCCATCAAAGTCTCCATGGACATAGTTGTGAGATCATTTCCTTCTATGATGGCTGTCACCTTAGGGTTCCAAATCTTTGGTGGCCCCCTAAGTAGCTTGTGAATCTTCTCGTGATTTGTATATTGTTTGTTGATCAAAGATAGGGGATTGATGATATCGAGGAATCTTGTGAACATTTGCGTGATCGTCTCATTTGGCTTCATCTTGAAAGCCTCATATTCTTGAGTGAGACGACTTATCTTCGATTTCTTGACTTGGTTGGTTCCTTCATGCGTCACTTCTAGAAGTCTCCATACTTCGTGAGAGGTGGGGCATGTTGAGACCCTGTTAAACTCATTCATGTCTATAGCACAAAATAAGGCATTAATAGCTCTCGCGTCTAGACTTGCCTGTTTCTTCTCCTCGTCAGAATATTTGTCATGTTGTTTCTCAACGAGATCACCATTGACAACTATCCTGGCGGGCTTTTTGTAACCATCGGTGACGATAGTCCACAGGTCGAAGTCTAGCGACTTGAGATAAAAGCTCATCCTTGTTTTCTAATAGTTGTAGTTAGTTCCATCAAATAGGGGAGGCCTATGAGTGGACTGCCCTTCACCGTGATTGGAAATTAAGGATTGTGTGGTTGCCATGGATCAGCTCTAGGATGTTAGTCCTTGTTGAGAGAACCGAGCTCTGATACCAATTGAAGAACAGATGGCAACTCTAGAGGGGGGCTGAATAAAGTTTATGACAATAATACCCAATAAAAATTAAACTTCTTTCACCAGCTGAAAGTAATCAGAGTAAATACAGAAATAAATAAGGAGTAAGAAAGCATACGCAAACACAGCCAATTTTTAACCTGGTTTTCCTCGTAGAGGACTAGTCCAGGCCTGAGAACTCTAGCTCAGGATTAAATCCACTATTTGTGAAATAGTAGTTACACCCCATGCCTTTTCTTCAGAAGAGCACGTCAACTTCTTAGAAAAATCGCAGTGGCGATGCTTGGAATTTTCCAAGCGACTTCTTGAACTCTTGCACAAACTCCTGACTGAAAAGTACTGAGCACTTGAGGCTTAAGGAGCTTGTGGCTAGTAGATAAAGAAGGGTATGGCTTGTATAGAGCTTTAGAGAGAAGAGAAGAGAAGATTGGATGAATAAAAATGAGAGAATTCATGGCCTATTTATAGGATACCAGGTAAGCCGAATTCGGCCAGAATTCTGGTTGGAATTTTCAAAAAATTGGCCGTCGGACAAGTTGCAACCAGCCAACCCTAAAAATTAGGATGCTAATTTTTAGGAGGCAGAGTTCGGCCCGAACTCTGTGTGGAGGCAGAGTTCGGCCCGAACTCTTTCTCCAGAGCACAGAATGGGTCATTGGTCCAATTGGCTTATTTGGATATGTGTGGAGCTATTGGATTTTGGGTATGGGTATAGGTTAAGTCTCAGATGCTCAGCACAGCTCAGTTTACATAAGTCTAGACTCAATATTATTATAAAATACAGACTCAAAAAATAACTTGCATTGCAAATCCGAGCTGTCGTCTGACTTGTACTGAATGTAGTCTTCATGTGTCATATTGAATTATCACAAGTATCATGTAGTCAATTTTATCAATATTTGGTTGACTGTGATTTTGTGTCAATAATATGTCCTCTATATATCGAACAACAAAAAAACATAACAATTATGAAATACATATACATATAGTATACTAAACTGGTAGCTTACAAACGTCGTGTACATACCAGGTTCTTCCATATTTCATATGTAATGTGGTTCTCAAAAGAAACCAACATTGAGCAACCCGGCGGACGGACAGGCGGCTCAGAAGGACCGGCCTCCTCAGAAGGACCGGCCTCCTCAAATGGAGAAGAACCGCCTTGACGTGATAGGAGTCGGCCAATTGGCACATCGTCGTCATCGTCATCGAAAGAACACGTAGGAGTAGGAGCTCGTTGCTTCGACCAAGCTTGACGTGCCGGTGGCGGCGTCCGAGATCGAGCTTGGGGCGCCGGCTCAAAAATTGTAATCGGACGCTCGAGAGGACGTCCCTCACGTTTCTTCCGCTTTGACTCGGTGGGCCGTATTCTTTTGTTAACAGCCGAAGGACTGCAGGACAACGTACAGTTATTAAATAATAGAAACAGAAATAGGACATGCAGTTCCCCCCCCCTCCCGCATGTGAACATCATACAGTTACCCACCCCCCTCCCATATGAGCAACATAGAGTACCAACCCTCCCCCCTCCCCCCCATTTCCACCCCATATCTCATTACATTAGGACTGCCAGGCCTGTAGCAGTCCTAATGTAAAGCAGGACTGCCACAGTCCTGGCAGTTCTCTTTCACAAGAGGACTGCCAGGACTGTGGGGGTCCTGCTTTACATTAGGACTGCCACAGGCCTGGCAGTCCTATTGTATTCAAATTCGACTGTTGCAGCCGAACGGCCAAAACGAGATGCTCGTTTGTCGTCTTCTAGGGTTAGGGTTTCAAGAAAAAATATGGGTTTGTCGTGTTCGAAAATTCCTTTCATGAACCATAAAGAGATTCTAAACCTAATTTATTAAAACTTTTTAGAGAATTAAAAATATTCTACGATTTTGAATAGAGTATACAAAATTTTTGAAGAAATTAGGGAAGAACGTACCTAGATTTCGGTTGCTTCAACTTGCGTGTCATCTCTTCGAATCTACGAATGTTGTTGAAGAAATCTTGGTGGAGGAATTGGGAGTGGAGTAGCAGAGGAGAAGAAAGTAGGGTTTTGGGAGTGGGAGAGGGAGAGGGAGAGTTCTCTTTTTTCTCTTTTGGTGGAAAGAGAGTGTAGAATGGGTTATGGGAAGGAATAAAGGGTTTGGGGGGTTGGGCTGCCCCTAGCCAAATGTGGGTGCCCCGATCAAAATCTTCTCTTTGGGCTTCCCCCAAGTAAGGGTTGTCCCCTAGCAAAAATGGTGGTGCCCTTAGAAAAAACCTTATATACTACTCATGTAAAATCTCTTAAGGAGATTATCTCTTCAGGAGATATATATCTTATCTCTTCAGAAGATATATATATATATATATATATATATATATATATATATATATATATATATATATAATCTTATCTTTTTAGGAGATTATAGTAGATCTCTTCTGGAGATTCCAATCTCTTTGGGAGATACCAATCTCTTCGGATGATATTGTCATATTTTTATCTCTTCAAGAGGTACTTTCAATCTCTTTAGGAGATTAGATCTTCTCTTTTGGAGGTACTTTCATGTACATAAAAAGTTATTTTGTCGATCGAATCCGTTCAGACATTTCTTCATAAATATGATTCTACATTTATTATTAGATCTTTTTTCTAGACATATACTCAATGAGCCTATCACCTTATTCCTGATGGTTTTAGTCCATATATTGCTCATTTGGAAATCATTCAGTGATAGCACGGTAATTTTAAATCTTTCGAGGATATTCCTGAAAATTTTAAATCCTTTGAGGATTTCACATATATCTTATCGTCTAGGTATATATCATGACCGGGGAATATATTTCTTTATATTCTATTCATGGCCATTTCAAGTTTCCTTGAGCTAACCTTGCTCATTAAATTTAGATCTCTTACTTGTTACAAACACCCATTCAAAATCTATCGGATTTATGCCTTTTGGGTTTTGAACTATAGGACCGATTTGAACTATAAGACCGAACACTCCACATTTTGCGAGAGATATCGCATCCTTCCATTAGATTGTTCATGGTTTAGTGTTATCCTTTTATTTTATCACCCTTTTTATTCTTATTTGATAATGTTATTTATGACAAACTTCTTAATTTCAAATTCTTTTAACCATATATAAAACATAGATTTTATGGGTACTTGTCACGACCACTAGCATATAAAACCTAGAATAAACATTATGGTTCATGGTCTACAACCCACTATCATATATGTCCGATTAGACTCCAAAAAAAATAACATGTCTATAAAGCTAGGCTATCAAGCAGAGTACAAATACCGGATGTAAATATGTAATCACGAAAGATATGTACCTAAAATCTGAAGTAATCAATCACCTTCATGATCAGCTAACTATCTACGTGAAATCAACTACCTGAAGAGATTATTAGATCGACATGGGACTAGCAAGATACGTAAAATATGCATACCTAACAGTTTATCATGCATGAAAAAAATTCTGGACACAAACTGAAAAGACTAAGCAATAAGGATATACGGACATGAGAATAACTATGCATAAATGAACTGCTGGAAGAAAATAGGTGAACAAGAGATCAACGGATACCAAACCCTCTCCCCGAGTGTGGACTCACAGGTTTGAACAAATCACTAACCGTTGCCCCGAGTGTGGACTCGTAGGTTAGTTCAAGACAGAGACTCTCGCCCGAGTGTGGACTCGCGGGTTGAGAAAATCAAAACAAGGAAATAGCAGTTCAGTTACAATGCACTCATTCGATACGACTCAATCAAGTACATGGGGGAACAGGTCAAATATGAACTACAAGGCAAACTATGAGCAAGGACTATATATCAATGAAATAACCAACTAGTATACATGATATGAGCAAAACACATGTCAATAATCAAATAGGAAAACTGGATAATAAGAGCAATAAGCATGTAAATAAAGCTTTAAAAAAAGGCAAGGTATACTTGCATGTGGTCCTGAGCTGCTGATACGGGTCAAGTGATGAGTCAGAGTCTCCAGAACCTATATTGATGACTAATTCGTATCAATAATGATATTAGAACATTAAGATTTGCCCTATCTGTTATTGCCCTTGTATTCTATGACTTCATATTTCTAAGGTTGGTTCCTTAAGTTACATTACCCATTATCCTATACAACAACTCATATATATATATATATATATATATATATATATATATATATATATATATATATATATTTATATATATATATATATATATATATATATATATATATATATATATATAATCTTTTACATATATCCATTTAACCATGTTCTAGATGTTCACTTACTCTTATACACTGACCCAACACCACCTATTTAAGCCACACTACTCTACTTTTGATGCATTACACCAATATATGGACGAACTGGATACTTCACTCTAGGTCCCAACTTACTTGTATATAGGGATAAGTGATAATACACATTGGTGTCATCCCTCCAATTCTTTAGCTGCTATTGCACTTGCCTTTCCCTCTAGTAGGGTACTCCACTGGACATACCTTAGCTATACATAGGCTTCCCCCAACTTGATAACATATGGCTATGCCCTTACCTAAACGATTTAGTATTTCCTTATATGCACAGTTGAATAATCTTCCTCTTTCTTACTGTACATGTTCTCTCTATTGGATTTACTTCTGCTATGATCTTAACCCTTGTTCGACCCCAGTTTTGCTGATACCCTCCCCCTTGGGTATTGCTTCGGGGTTGTTCACGTGTATTAGTTAATTAGCCTTTAGTTTGTTTCCTTTTTTTCCTTGCCACTTCCACCCACCTATCTGGTAGTTGTATGAGTGGAAGAACCACAATAGGGAAATTCTTAAAGCAGATACAATCGAACCTTAATATCTAACATAACAAAACCAAAGCATTTCTGAAAAGGGGGTGGTTAACTAGGTAAATCCTGTTTACTGATGCAAACAGACAACAACTACCTGTATTGTTGCTAAGGCCCTTGCTCTGAATGTGAAAATGATGTTATGAACACAAGCTAACCCGCAATTCTACTTGGTCTGCTCTATGCCTTGTCATGTTCAAACAGGTAAGGCATGACTGAAACTTAATTGTTAGCACTTGTATTATGTGGGTGCAATCACTTACCTACCAAATTGCAACACTCACCAAACCTATGCTCTTGCATTATTAATTATTTTGCACATCAACCGCTGCTGCACCCGCGTCCTCCCTTATTCTCTGTTGCAGCCTTGGGTACTTATTACTTATTACACCCATGTACGGGTGGTACTACATCTTAGCTGCTGCCATGAATGCAGAGATTCCCTATGGTTGGCTGATCCCAACTTGTTGGTCGAACTATCACCTAACTGTTACTAGTACACCTCTTCCACTATCCTGCTCATATGGACTCCAACACTCGTACTTGTCATGTAACCCCCAATTTGAAACAATACTAATTCCTAATACTAACGTTACAGTGGCAGTCCCCTCGTTTGAACCTACCTGAGAAATATCATCCTATGACTTGCTATATTAAGACCACCCCAAACTTTTGATACTCAAATACAGAGGATTGATGCAGAAACTCCTAAAAATAAGCAGAGCAATTGATGGGGATATACCGGATCAATGTTTCTCAAAGAAATGGCTAACTAGGCTTGAGCTTCTGCTCTCTCTCCCCTCGACTCGATTACTTCTATACGAGTACCTATAGCCACAGTAACTCCTATCTTATTTGTACATATATCTACGGGTTTGACAAAACACTATAACAAATACTAGATCAAATCAATATCCCCTATAACACACATGTACTTGCTAACAAATTCCTGTACTCGATACCCTTAGGTCTCTGATAGTTTCATGGCTGTAGTGATGAGGGTCGATAAAAGGTAGCACCAAATCTGTAGAAACTATACAAAGGTATGATAAAACTCAGGCGTATGAAACCAAGCATTGAAGCTCACATGTTCGAGTACACATATGGAAGGCAAACGAGAAGAGGTCAGGGCATGGCTGAGGTGACACCTCTACCTACAGGTTATTACTGGCAGGGGTCCCCCCACATTCACCATGGTTACCTCTATGCATTTATCTATATGCAAATTAGGATATCATATAGGTGTCTTAACATCCCCTGCTCTCATCTACTCTGTTGTTTGTAAATATGCAGAAGCAACTCTAACTAGACGCCTCCACATATCTGGTACTAGCCCATGTCAGTCAAGTTGCTACTGTTTGGTCACAAGTCCATCCTTATTCTTGTTCAATACCCAAAAGTCATATATTAACTATTATACCTATATCAGTTATTCGTTTAATCCTTAACGTTAATCTGTACTGGTATCGATTTTTACGCTCAAGGGACACATGCAACCTTTTCATCCCCAATTTATACCCTGCTGTTATCTCTCTGATATGTGCAGAGTGATAGCCGCTTATAGCCAAATGGTATAGCCTCACAAATGTTTTGGTAGGCCAACACTGGTTCCAGTTGCAACTACGACACCCGTACCGGTTATAACCCTCATACAAGTTAATACATCATCCCTTAAAACCCATCTTAAGCATTAAAACAAATACAATGTTGCTACTCGATTTACAATATTGGTGTTATAGAAAAATACCTCAGTTTGATTCGAACACGAGACACGATGCCCCCCTCAATTGCTTGGACTCTTCCTCGATCGCTTCTCACGATGGCATGGAGTAGGGGTATTAGGGTTTGCACGGAAGGATAGTCGGCTGCTCTAGCATCTAGGTATATATAGACGATCAAAGAGGAGATTTAGATAGGAAGAAACCAATTTAAACTCATTCTCAATTTAGCCTATTTGGTTTTGTTGAGGATTTGAACTTATCTGGTAGTCCTGGATTCGAATTCCTATCGCAGGATTTGAATAGTCGGCAAAGAGGGAAATTTGAATTGCCAAATAATCACTTAAGTCCATTAGCAATTTGGTTTTGCAAAAAGGGGCCCTCTTCTAACTATAGGGGTGGTTTCTACATATTCATTTATGAATTTATTAACATAAATATAAGGGCAAGTGATAAAGATATTAATAGTAATTAATAAAAAATAAATATTGCTTCAAGGGTTCACAAATCTACCCTCTTTAAAATAATTTGGTCCTCGAAATTCAATAAAGCTATGATCTACTAGAATGAATAGTCTAAAGTATTTTAATATAAAAATATTTCAAGTACTCACAAGCAATGTCTAATATATGACCAATAATAATATTACTACTATATTCTACTAGGAATTATCGTCATCTCCTCCTTGTGATGTTGTCATATCCTCAATGATTATGGCAAAAGCTTGTCCTCCTTATGCGGTTGGTAGTGGTTGGGCAGTTGCGTTTCTCTTCGGACAATCTCGAGATAAGTGGTGGTTGGATCCACAAGTATAACACAACTCTAACCATTTACGGTAATCTTCTTGGATGTGGCCCCTCTTCGTACAATACTGGCAGGTAGGAACATCTTGGTCTTGATATGGGACTGCTCGTGACTGCTGATAGGTAGTTGGGCGTCTTTCGGGTCCTCCTTGTGGTGCTCGAGCTGCTACTGTCGCTAGCTGAGGCTGCTGGTGATACTGCTGCGACAAAGTCTTCTTTAGGACGTTTTGCCACTCTCGAAATAGAAAGAGACGAGAACAAATGGTACGGAAAGGCAAAGAAGAATAATCGAGAGCAAATACAAAGTTTCAAGGACCGTAGAGAAATTTTTTAGAGAATTTTCAAGGCAATCTGGATTGAGATTTCTAAAGGTTTAATCATATTCGTAGGCTCATATCAGTACAGTTACATAATCGATATGATATTCTCTGACCTGCATGGGCGACCAAAATAATTTGTTACGACCCGTACCCGCTTTTCGGGATGCGAGTACGTGCATAAGCCAGCTACGTATCAAGCGGACTCCAGCCTAACTCGAATACGTATACGCTGTCTAGACTATGGTATCATGTCTAATATGGTAAGTTGAACTATATCTCAATCCACAAGAAGAATATAAGACAAGAATGAATATTATAGTTCATAGTCTGCAGCCCATTAGCATATATGTCCGATTAGACTCCAAGAAAATAACATGAGTCTATAAAGCTAGGCTATCAAGAAGAGTACACGTAACGGATGTAAATATGTAATCATGAAAGATATATACCTGAAATCTGAAGTAATCAATCACCATCATGATCATCTAACTATCTCTGTGCAATCAACTACCTGAAGAGATCATTAGGTCCTCAGGGGACTAGCAAGATACGTAAAACATGTCTACCTAACAGTTTATCATGCATGAAGAAAATCCAGGACCAAACTGAAAAGACTAAGCAATAATGATACACGAACATGAAAATAACTACGCATAAATGAACTTGTGGAAGAAAACTGGTGAACAAGAGATCAACAGATACCAAACCCTCACCTCGAGTGTGGACTCGCAGGTTAGTTCATGACAGTCACCCTCGTCCTGAGTGTGGACTCACAGGTGCAAACAGTCAACCATCGCCCTGAGTGTGGACTCATAGGTTGAAAAAATTGAAACAAGGAAATCGCAGTTCAGTTACAACGCACTCATTCTACGATACGACTCAATCAAGTACATGGGAGAACGGGTCCAATATGAACTACAAGGCTAACTATGAGCAAGGACTATATATCAATGAAATAACCAACTAGTATACATAATATGAGCAAAACATATGTCAATAATCAACTAGAAAAACTGGATAATGAGGGAAATAAGCATGTAAATAAAGCTATAAAGAAAGGCAAGGGATACGTGCATGTGGTCCTGAGCTGCTGATACGGGTCAAGTGATGAGTCAGAGTCTCCAGAACCTATATTCATGAATTATTTGTGTCAATAATGATATTAGAACATTAAGATTTGCCCTATCTACTATTGCCCTTGTATTCTATGACTTGATATTTCTAAGGTTGCTTCCTAAAGTCACATTATCCACTATCCTATACAACAACTCATATATATATATATATATATATATATATATATATATATATATATATATATATATATATGAGCCATAGGCTCATACTCTTATATGAGCCATCCCAAGTGGCTTCCATTTGGATCAATAAAAAAATAGTGACTTAGAAAGAAAAATTTAAAGAGATATAAATAAAAGATCTCATAAACGATTTGATAAGTAACAGTTTACCATATTTTTGCCAAGAAACAACTTGCCAAATATGTTACCTAGAAATTAAAAATTAACATTAAAATTAATATTATTATTAAATTAAAATTAAAATTAAAATTAAAATTAAAATTAAAATTAAAATTAAAATTAAAATTAAAATTAACGTTAAAGGTTAAAATTAAAATTAAAATTAAAATTAAAATTAAAATTAAAATTAAAATTAAAATTAAAATTAATATTAATATTAGGATTAAGATTAAGATTAAGATTTAAACTAAAATAAGATTAAGATTAAGATTAAGATTAAAATTAATATTATAACTAAAATTAAAATTAATATCAAAGGTTAAAGGTTAAAATTAACATTAACATTAATATTAACATTAGCGTTAACATTAACATTTAATTTAAAAATCATATTAATAAATATTAATATAATTAACATTAACATTTCTATTATAATTAACATTAATATTAATATAATTAACATTAACATTATTAACATTTTATTTAATATTAATATTAATATTATTTATTAAATCTTTTATCGGATCTTTTATTTCTAGGCAAACATATTTGGCAAGTTGTTCCTAGGCAAAGATATGATAAGCTATTACTTATCAAATCTTTTATTTATATCTTTTTAAATTTTCTCTTCCAAGTTGGTCCAAATGGAAGCCACTTGGGATGGCTCATATAAGAGTATGAGCCTATGGCTCATATCCCGTTTTCCCATATATATATATATATATATTAAGAAAAGATTTTATTGAAGGAGGAATGAGTGCCAACTCAGGATACAGCGTGTCGCCCAAAAAGCAAAATCCGAAATTCAAAAAGGAAAAACCCAACGGACACCTAGCAGCGCTCGACCCGAGGAGCGCTCGTCCCGAGGGGGCTCGGGATACGCGGGTGCACTGCCCGAGGAGAAGAGGGGGGGTGGGCTCGTCGCGCATCCTGAGGAGGGGCCACGGTGGAGGGGCCACGATGGAGGGGAAGGGGAGGGGGATCTCGACCACGGCGGAGGGGAGGCTAGGGGGCTCGGTAACGTGTGAGCCACGGCGGAGGGGGAGCCACCCCGCACAGGAGGAGGAGAGGCGGATGGAGGCGGAGGGAGGTGCTCGACCACGGGGGCCGGAGGAGCCGACTGGAGGGGGGAGAAGAGCCGACTGGGGGAGAGTGGGGGGCTTGGACCCGCCTAGAGGAGGCGGGGAGCCGAGGGGGGCCGCCGGAAGAAGGGGGACCACGGCTAGGGGACCCGACTGGGAGAGACGAGGAGCTGGGTGAGCTTCCTGGAGGAGAGGGGGAGCCACGGCGGAGGGGGGGGGTGCCATGGCGAGGGGAGGGGGGCTCATACCCGGGGGGGCCACGGCGAAGGGGGGAGGCCTGGAGAGGGGGTCGGCCCCCAAGAAGGGGAGGATGGCAAATATATATATATATATATATATATATATATATATATATATATATATATATATATATATATATATATATATATATATATATATATATATATATATAAACCTGTACATATGTCTATTTAACCATATTCTAGATGTTTACTTACTCTTATACACTGACCCAACACCCCCTATTTAAGCCATACTACTCTACTTTTGATGCACTATACCTATATATGGATGAACTGGATACTTCACTCTAGGTTCCCAACTTACTTGTATATTGGGATAAGTGATAATACACATTGGTGTCCTCACTCCAATTCTTTAGCTACTATTGCACTTTTCTTTCCCACTAGTAGGGTACTCCACTAGCCATACCTTAGCTATACATAGGCTACCCCCAACTTGATAACATATGGTTATGCCCTTACATACACGATTTAGTATTTCCTTAAATGCACAGTTGTATAATCTTTCACTTTGTTACTGTACAAGTTCTCTCTATTGGATTTACTTCTGATATCATCTTAACCCTTGTTCGACCCCAGTTTTGTTATACCCTCCCCCTTGGGTATTACTTCCTGGTTGTTCACGTATGTATTAGTTAATTAGCCTTTAGTTTGTTTCCCTTGTTTCCTTATCACTTCCACACACCTATCTGGTAGTTGTATGAGTGGAAGAACCACAACAGGGAAATTCTTAAAGAAGATACAATCGAACCTTAATAGTTAACATAACAGAACCAAAGCATTTCTGAAAGGGGGTGGCTAACTAGGTAAATCTTGTTTACTCATGCAAACAGACTGCAACTACCTGTATCGCTGCCAAGGCCCTTGCTCTGAATGTAAAAATGATGTTAAGAACACAAGCTAACCCCCAATTCTACTTGGTCTGCTCTATGCCTGTCATGTTCAAATAGTTAAGGCATGACTGAAACTTAATTATTAGCACTTGTATTATGCGTGTATAATTATTTACCTACCAAATTGCCACATTCATCTAACCCATGCTCTTGTATTATCAGTTGTATTGAACATCAACCGCTGCTGCACCTGCATCCTCCCTTATTCTCTGTTACAGGATTGGGTACTTATTACACTATGGTTAGTACTACATCTTGGTTGCTGCCATGAATATAGAGATTCCCTATGGTTGGCTACTCCCAACTTGTTGGTCGAACCATCTCTAACTGTTACTAGTACACCTCTTCCACTATCCTGCTTACATGGATTCCAACGCTCGTACTTCTCTTGTAACCCCCAATTTGACACAACACTAATTCCTAATACTAACATTACAGTGGCAGTTCCCTCGTCTGAACCTACATGAGAAATATCTGTTGGTGCTCTTGCTCCTTGACATGAAGAGAACTTGCTCTCAACATGCTTTGTAAAGTTTAGTCCCGCATTGGAAAAGCACCATGAGTTATCTCAACATATATATGAGTATGTGTTGTTGGGATATGCACATGGGGTGGTGACCCTAAGGAAGGAACCATATGTGTAATTTTACTAAGAGAAAAATGATTAATTCCAACAAAGATGTAAGTTGATTTTTGTTGTGTGGGCTCGGACTCGACACGGACTCCAGGTTGTCTCGTGCATACACGGGAGTGTTCGGGGGAAAAGCGTGGGCTAGCACTCGACTATGTTTATTGTGGGATAATATAAAACATCAAACTCTATTTTAGAGTATTGGTGTTTTAGTCCCACATCGGATATGAGAGATGGTGAGGTCTCACTCCACTCTATAAATAGATCCCACTTGCCTCATTTCCAAGATGCTCCAAAGAAGAGAGTTAAGGGAGTCCGTAAAGTTCAGGAAGTCCGTTCAAGTCACAAATATTGACTGACGAGCGTTCCAGAAGTTCTCTTAAACTTGCTGGTTCCTGGAAGCGGATCGTATAGAGGCGAACCTTGCTTTGAGCAACGATGTTTTTACACCCCAGCAGATTTAATCCTCCTCTCCCTCTTCTTCTTCTTTTTCTTCTTCTTCTTTTTCTTCTTCTTCTTCTTCTTCTTCTTCTTCTTTTGTTTCTCTGTAACTCGTCCTTCAGGTTTTAAGGCACCTACTGAGTAGGAAGGCCTAACTTTGTTCTTGAGATCTATCTCATTTGTGGCACCTACTGTGTAGGCTTGCTAAACTCCTCATTTGTGGCACCAACTGTGTAGGCTTACTAAACTCCATATTTGTGGCACTTACTATGTAGGCTTGCAGAACTCCTGTTTTCCATCTATATCTATGCCTCGAGATTAACAACCTCAAAGCAAGATTAGTACGATGCTTCCTCAAGTGAAGGAGTTTCTGAAACTTCGTCAGAAACTGGACGATGAAAAGATGCCCCTCATCGACAAGTTTGTCGTTGGAGGGACGTCTCGAAACTTCCTGCTGGATGGAATACGTTCTACGCTAGAATGCATCGGAAGAAACTCGAGATCAGTCTGGAAGATCTCTTGCAAGAAATCCACGTTGAGGACGAGATGCGTTCTCAACAAAAGATGGACGCTTTGTCCAAACAATTGGCCGAGGCCAATCTGGTGCAGACGAGATACTCCAAGGGGAAGCATACGGCTTCTCACCATAAGAAAGACTTCACTAATCTGAAAGTGAAGGGACCGTCTTTCAAACAGAAGAAGCCCAAGTCTAATGTGACTTGTTTTAACTATGGCAGAAAGGGCCACTACATGAGTGAATGTAGATCCAAGCCCAAGTAGTCACAGCAAGGTGAGCCTAATAAGGTTTCATTGATTACTGACGGTATTGCTATAATTGCTCAGGTCACTTCGGTGGGGGCTGACTCTGACTGGTAGATAGACACTGATGCCACCTGCCATGTCGGCTCAAGCAAGAAATGGTTTACCACATACCAGCAAACCTCTGAGAAGGTGATGGTGACGAACCAGGCACAAGATGAAGTTCAAGGGATCGGGATGGTGGAGCTGAAGCTGACATCCGAGAAAACTCTGATATTTCAAGGTGTGAAGCATGTTCTGGTGATTACCAAGAACCTGATCTCTGGAGGCCTGCTCTACAACACAGGCCTGAGGATGGACATCAATGCTAGCCAGATGGTGATATCCCTGAAAAAAATGTACTTCGAAAGAGCTTTCTATACCGAAGGAATGTTTAAACTCCAGCTTGTAACCCAGTCAGAGAACATTAATACAATTTCCAATTCTGCTTATACTCTTGAGTTGTGGCATAATAGACTAGGACATGTCTATTGTAAAAGGATAAACAAAATGTCTAGTCTAGGACTTATCTCCAAATGTGGGGGAAAGGTGGAGAAATGTGAAGTGTGTGCTCAGACTAAGATCATAAGGAAACCCTTTCATCGGGTCAATCGAAGCACAGATCTTCTGGAGTTGGTGCACTCCGATATCTATGACTTCAAACAATTCTCCAAAAAGGCCGAAATGAAGTATTTTATAACCTTCATCGATGACTTCTCAAAGTACGCGTTCGACTACTTGATAGAAACAAAAGACGAAGCATTTGAGAAGTTCAAGGAGTTCAGGACTGAAGCTGAAAGGCAAACTGGACAACAACTTAAGAGGTTGAGGAGTGATTGAGGCTGAGAATATCGATCTTATGATTTCATATCGTTCTGCAAAGAACATGGAATCATCAACGAGACTACTACTCCGTATTCTCCTCAGTCCAACGGAGTAGCAGAAAGGAAGAACAGAACGTTGACAGAGATGATGAACTCAATGTTGTTAACTGCGGGTCTTTCAAAGTGCTTTTGGGGAGAAGCTGCATTGACGGCCACATTCATTCTGAACAGAGTGCCGTACGCAACTTCTGATATTACTCCTCATGAACTCTGGTTCAAAGTCAGACCCAACTTGAATATCATTCGAGTGTGGGGGTGTCTGGCATACGTAAAACTTCTGGATATGAAGATTCAGAAACTCAGAACAAGGACTACAAAGACGATCTTCTTGGGGTATGTCGAGAAGAGTGACGCTCGAAGATTCCTTGACTTATAGTCTAACTATGTCATCGAATCTTGTGACACAGAGTACTTTGAAGACAAGTTTGTAAGGCATAAAAATATTGTTCTCACGGACATTTTGGAGAATAATGATGGTGCAAAGGAAGCTAAGATTTCCAACGATGTCGTAGTCCAAGAAGAAATTGTTGTTGATGAAACAACGTTTGAACCAGAACTCGAAGAGCCGTCAGCCAAGCGAGTGAGGAGACCAAAGGACTTCGAAGATGACTTTGTCACCTATCATGTAGAAGCAGATCCGCTTATCTATGATGAGGCGATGAAGACCAGAGATGCTATCTTCTGGAAGGAGGCAGTGAATGACGAGTATGACTCTATCACCTCTACTAACACATGGGTGTTAGTAGATTTACCTGACGGAGCAAAACCCATCGGATGTAAATGGATCTTCAAGAAGAAGATAAAGGCAGATGGAACTATTGACAAGTTCAAGGCCAGGATGGTAGCCAAGGGGTTTTCTCAGAAACAAGGGATAGACTACTTTGACACATACGCTCCAGTAGCGTGGATGACCACCATCAGAATGTTAATTGCTCTAGCAGCAATACATAAACTGGTGATACATCAGATGGATGTGAAAACAGCATTCCTGAATGGCGAGCTGACCGAGGAGATTTATATGCAACAGCCTGAAGGATTTGTCGTCAGAGGCCTAGAAGACAAAGTCTGCAGGTTGGTAAAATCTCTATACTACTTAAAGCAGGCTCCCAAAATGTGGCATGAGAAGTTTGTCAAAGTTATCAGATCAAACGGCTACAGGGTCAGCGAAATAGACAAGTGTGTCTATACTAAATTTGCTGATGGAAGAGGAGTCATCGTTTGTCTGTACGTGGACGACATGCTAATCCTAGGTACGGATATAAGCTGTGTCACTGAGACAAAGAAGTTCCTCTCGACATAGTTCAGTATGAAGGACTTGGGGGATGCTGATGTTATCTTGGGACTCAAGATCATCCGGACGGACACTGGATTGGCACTGTCACAATCTCATTACATTGAGAAGTTGCTCACTCGATACGGGTATCATGATCTTTCTATAATTGATATGTCGTACTGAAGTGATCAGAAGCTGGAGCCAAACTCGAAGGAAAGCGTAAGGCAATTGGAGTACGCTACTACTGCCACTATGGCTGACATAGCTTTTGCTATGGGAATGCTGAGTCAATTCACAAGCAATCCAGGCGTTCAACACTGGAAAGCTGTGAAGCGTGTTATGAGATATCTCAAGAAGACTCAAACATATGCACTGCACTTCAGCGGAGAGCCGCCGGTAGTAGAAGGCTTCAGGGATGCCAGCTGGTGCTCAGAGTTGGAGAGCGAGAGGTCCACTGGTGGATTCATTTTCACAATGGATGGAGCTACTATTTCGTGGAAGTCGAAGAAGCAGACTATGCCCTCGCGATCTTCTATGGAATCTGAGTTCTTTGCACTTGATACCGCAGCAGATGAAGCACTACAACAAAAAGACCTATTAATGACGCTTGATAAGTGGTTTTCATGAAGGCTGATGTAGAAGCGTCATCAAAGTTCAGTAAGAGTAGAATCTATGACGGTTTATATTAAAAATATTATTGATAGTAATCCAGTGATACGAGCGTTATAAAAAAGCACGCAAATTTAAGTCGAAACCTCGACTCTCCCGCAATTCTCCCGCACTTAAGAAAAATTCTAAACCTTCTCTCTTTCTCCTTCTCCTTCTCCTCCCGCTCTCCAACTCCCCTCAGCCCACTCCCCGCTCTCCAACTCCCCTCATCCCGCTTCCCGCTCCCCAACTTCCTTCAGCCCGTTCCTCGCCTCCCTCGGTTACAGACTCCACCGCAGAGGAAAGGTTGTCACTGACGTAGCCTTCACCATCGGTTTGTCCTAAAATCTCGATCATTGCTTATTTTATGCCCTAAATTCTGCCTCGACATGATTTTAGTAAAATCTCCTAATTTTTGACAACCATACATGCATACATCTCTCCAAAATTATGGTTCTTTTAGGGTTTCTCGACGTCTCCGTCCACGCCGGCGATGATCCGAAAAGGGCTGCATCATCGTTGACTTCTCTTGATTAAGTGAGTGATTTTGATTTGGATTTTTTCCTAAAAAAGATTTTGTTGGGAATTGTTCTATGTGCGCTTCATGTTCGATAAAATACTTGTAAGTACCAAATGCTTAAGTTCTTTGATTATTTTTCTGTTTGTTCTTGTTCAAGGGAGTGTAATTGCATTTGGGGAGCCGAGTCCGAAGCCTCTCCACAGTCACAGCCACGACCCGGCGAGGTGCTATGCGTGCCTGCAAGCCGAGTCCAAAGCCTCCTTTCGGATTCTGACACTAAATCCTGGGGTATAAATTCTAAACTCTTGATTGATTTCAGTTTCTGTGATTATTTTGTTTGTCGATGATGTTGTTGGATCTCGATCCCTACATAAAAAGAGTTTCGATAGACTGATACGTGTTGGATTCGATTTTGGTTTGACGATTCTACGATTGTTTTTGTTTGTGAAACACGAATGAACTTTAGATCATGTTCGGTTCTTTACTTGCTGTTGGATCATTTTCGGTTTCGGGTTACCTAGCTGCTGTTGAAATTACTTATGATGCATGTATTGTTGGTTTGGGTTTCTTGTATAAATTGTTGCTTGGGTTCTCCTTCCTATACTTGCTGTGGGATGTTGGTTTAGGTTTTCCTTATTATACATGTTGGGTTGGGAAAGATTTTTTTGCTGTAGAAGATGTTTTGCTATTTGGATTAAAATTGTTGGTTGGGTATCTATTATGCATGATGGGTTTAACTTGGTACTGTGGGTGTTTTTGTTGGGAGCTTTCCGATATAAATCACATGCGGGTATATATTAGTTGGGAGTTTTTTTATTTCGGGATTGACATCTCCATTAGCATGCATGCGTCGTTGATTTTGGGACTACGTCCACTATGCCATGCCTGGATGTTTTACTTTATTTGTCGTTTTCAATTTTTATTAGAGTACTCTGATACTCTTGGTGATGGTCGTTCGACCAAATGAACCAAAGCGCTGCATATCGTATCGAATACACTGGCTCCGTGTAGGGATGTGTCCTATACATGTTTTGGCAAGCTAGTATAGCAGATGATGATTGATCCTTATCTAAGATATCTTATATATCTCATTTCGTTTCTTGTCGTTGGTCGTAGTTTGTATGTTGGTACTGTTGGGTTGTTCATTCTGGGTGTAGATACGCTCGTGTTTGTACGAGTCGATACTGGACACGGATGTGAGGAAACCTTCGTGTTGATGATGTAGCCTCTCCACAGTTGCAGCCGCGACCTGGCGAGGTGCTGTACTTGCCTGCGAGCTGAGTCCGAAGCCTCCCTTCGGATTCTGACACTAAATTCTAGGGTATAAATTCTAAACTCCTGATTGATTTTAGTTTCTGGGTTTATTTTGTTTGTCGATGATGTTGTTGGATCTCGATCCCTACATAAAAAGGGTTTCGATCGAATGATACGTGTTGGGTTCGATTTTGGCTTGACGATCCTAAGATTGTCTTTGTTTGTGAAGCACGAATGATCTTTAGATCATGTTCGGTTTTTTACTTGCTGTTGGATCATTTTCGGTTTCGGGTTACCTAGTTGCTGTTGGAATTATTTGTGATGCATATATTGTTGGTTTGGATTTCTTGTATAAATTATTGCTTGGGTTCTACTTCCTATACTTGCTGTGGGATGTTGGTTTAGGTTTTCCTTATTATACATGTTGGGTTGGGAAAGATTTCTTTGCTGTAGGAGATGTTTTGCTATTTGGATTAAAATTGTTGGTTGGGTATCTATTATGCATGATGGGTTTAACTTGGTACTGTGGGTGTTTTTGTTGGGAGCTTTTCGATATAAATCACATGCGGATATATATTAGTTGGGAGTATTTCTATTTCGGGATTAACATCTCCATTAGCATGCATGCGTCATTGTTTTTGGGACTACGTCCACTATGCCATGCCTGGATGTTTTACTTTATTTGTCGGTTTTGGTTTTTATTAGAGTACTCTGATACTCTTGGTGATGGTCATTTGACCAAATGAACCAAAGCGTTGCAGATCGAATCGGATACACTGGCTCCGTGTCGGGACGTGTCCTATACGTGTTATGGCACGCTAGTACAGCAGATGATGATTGATCCTTATCTGAGACATCTTATATATCTCATTTTGTTTCTTATCGTTGGTCGTAGTTTGTATGCAGGTACTGTTGGGTTGTTCATTCTGGGTGCAGATACGCTCGTATTTGTACGAGTCGATACTGGACATGGATGTAAGGATACCTTCGTGTCGATGATGTAGCCTCTCCACAGTTGCAGCCGCGACCCGGTGAGGCGCTGTACGTGCCTCCGAGCCGAGTCCGAAGGCTTCCTCCGGATTTCGACACCAAATTCTGGGGTATAAATTCTACACTCTTGATTGATTTCAATTTTTGGGTTTATTTTGTTTGTCGATGATGTTGTTGGATCTCGATCCCTACATAAAAAGGGTTTCGATCGACTGATACGTGTTGGGTTCGATTTTGGATTGACGATCCTATGATTGTCTTTGTTTGTGAAGCGCGAATGATCTTTAGATCATGTTCAGTTTTTTACTTGCTGTTGGATCATTTTCAGTTTCGGGTTACCTAGCTGTTGTTGGAATTATTTGTGTTGCATGTATTATTGGTTTGGGTTTCTTGTATAAATTGTTGCTTGGGTTCACCTTCCTATACTTGCTGTGGGATATTGGTTTAGGTTTTCCTTATTATACATGTTGGGTTGGGAAAGATTCCTTTGCTGTAGGAGATGTTTTGCTATTTGGATTAAAATTGTTGGTTGGGTATCTATTATGCATGATGGGTTTAACTTGGTACTGTAGGTGTTTTTGTTGGGAGCTTTTCGATATAAATCACATACGGGTATATATTGTTGGCACATTTTATTTTGATATATTAACAGCATCTTCGTAGTTTAGTTTTCTGTGTCTTCAGATTCATATCTTCTCAGAAGCTCTACTACATAAAGTCTATCCGTTCAAGTACTACCATCCTTTGCATTGAAGACTGAAGCAGATACCGGCGCTCCTTGCATAGGCGGCTTCCTACACTGCTTAAAGATTTCGAGTCTGTACAAGGTCTAGGTATATCTGTAAACACTTAAGGTTGGATGACAAACTAAAAGCTTTAAGTCAAAAATCAATATCTTATAGAACGGTATACCGACGGTATACTCTGGCATACCGGCGGTATACCATTTTTATCGTCCACAAACTTTCTGTAAAAAATTGTCGGCATACCCGACGGTATGTTCCGGCATACCGGCGGTATACCGTTTTGGGGACCACAAAACGTTCTGTGACAAACGTCGGAATACCGACGGTATGCTCCGGCATACCGGCGGTATACTGTTTTGTTTGGCTCAAAAACGTTCTGTGATAAACGTCGGAATACCAACGGTATACCGGCGGTATACCGTTTTGTGAGCCATAAAACCTTCTGTGACAAACTTCGGCATACCGACGGTATGCTCCAGCATACCGACGGTATACCATTTTGTTTATTACAAAAAGGTTCTGTGACACACAACGGTATACCGACGGCATAACACGGCATACCGACGGTATACCGGCTTACAAAATTTGATTTTTGAATGTCATAGACTGCATTAATGGCAGCATTAAATGCTCCCAACGGATATTAATATGACCATTACTATTCGACCGGTATACCGACGGTATGTCGCTGCATACCGACGGTATGCCAGTCTGGCTGTATTTAGGAGCATTAAATGCCACCTACTCTTGGTTTCTCTATAAATGAAAGCCTTCTCTCTCTTGAAGCTTTCACCAACTCTTGCCATAAATTTTCCAAACAACCAAGAGCTCCACCATTAATACTCTACCAAGCTTTTAATTGTCATCCTCTCCCAAAGTGCTAGAGTATTTAAGAGTTGTAATTTTCGATCTTCACGTGTTAGAAGATCAACAAGTTCTCTTCTCATTTGTTTGAAGTTGGCAAGCCTTCGTAAGAAAACTCGTGTGTTGAAGTTGGCGAGTCTTCGGATCCAGACTCGTGTTGAAGTTGGCGAGTTCTTCGGATCCAAACTCGTGTGTACTATTTTGATTAAATAATGGATTTAAGCCAGAGAGAGTTCCGGGACTGGATTGAGGATACCAGGATATATCTTGTGTTTGATCTTCTTACTCTTTCCTTTTATTTGTCATATATTGCTTCTTGTGCTCTAGTTATTTTTTATTTCTCTATTCACCCCCTCTAGGGTTCTACAATTGGTATCAGAGCTTTGTTCTCTTGATTTAGATTTACACCCTTTGAGTGATCCATGGCTGTAATGCCCCAGTCCCAAAATACTTAGGACCAAGTACGTGAACGTGCCAGCTGCACATATACGGAGAACACTCCAATATATGGAATCCTCATATACGCACATAAGCTGTAAATAAATAATCACAGGCCAGAATAACATATCTAATCTCATCATAGCTCAACAAAGAAGATAATGAAGTCCAAATAAATAAATAAGAGTATCAAAAGATAGCCGGGTGAACATACTCACTCCAAACAGCTATGAAAAATAGTCTCACAGGATCGGAGTCCGACCTCCGCAAAATAGAAGAAAAGAGGTGTAAAAGAAATGTCTACAACTGTCTCGAATATAGAATAAACTAGAAATCAGTAGTGACTGCCTCGTCATCAATGTAAGATAACTCCAATGCCGCTCCGTACTCCTGTGGAATATCGTCTAAACCTGAAGAGATAACCAGGTCCTCACGGGACATAGCAAGATACAAGAAAACACCATGCCATAATAACTGTGATAATAGAATAAGATAAAAAGATATACATGCAATCGGGTTCCTGACCATTCTACTGTGAATATGCAGTTTGAGATACAATCCTTCGACGCACGAACCCTAGCTGAACATAGGATCGGCATAGTCCCCATAAAAGGTACCAGGGGCCTACGTCCATAACGCTCAGGAAGCATCAGAGGTCACCATGTGAAAGGCTACGTCCATAATGCTCTGGGAAACGTCAGAGGGCACCTGGAGCCTGCGTCTCCGGAGGAGCGCACAGGTAATCATGGAAGTGTAAAGAAGCCCATACGTCATGTATTGTTCTCCCCACCCAATGTCTAGTATCATCATCTCCATGACTGATATGATCCTCTAGTAACTGCCAAGTCTTCTAACATGCAATACTATTGGCAGTTACTCCTATCCGTCGCACGCTCCATACGTTTCGGTGGCCCGCCAACTACACGAAAACGTATCCTACATGTGACTCACATCATGTGATATAACAAGTGTCAAGGCCGTATGAGATATACCAATACCTCAACATCAATGGGTTGTCAATAATCTAAGTCAATGCAAGAGAATACATAAAGCAAGAAAAACGACCGATAGAGTCGCTTGCACCCAAGTGTGACTTGGACGCACAGTTTAAATATCACGAAATAAAATACTGAAAATAACAACTGAAAATAAGAATATAGTAATCACAGAGTAAGGTGGCAAGGTATCTTGACTGGTGGTACAAAGTGGCAAGTCCAGGAGTAGCAAGTGTTAGCACAAAAACTCACAAATCACAGATGACTCCAAACGCTGAAACAAACATCAAAAATGATCTCGGTGAACAAGATATACCTAGGAAATGCCTGTCCAAAAGTCAAATTCTGGAATAGGGGCAAAATCGTAATTTTGGGTCAAAACGATATCACCACTGTTGGACTCGCTTTGCACCGAAACGCGTGCCAAAGTCAACGGTCTCTAAAGTCGTTAAACTACATGTCTACGATTTCAGTTTGAGGGGAGGAACTCAACGGTATGTCCAGTTTTGGATTCCGAGGAGCCGTGTACAAAATTGCCCGTTTGAGTGGGTCGCGGGCCCGCCAAAATTGGGTTTCGATTCGACCTTCTGAGAATCGAACCAAACTTGGCATGCAGGACCAGAATTTCGATCCGGACCTGTTGGCACAAGTTTTGTCTCAATCTGACGACTGTAAACGAAGTTATGGACAAGTTTGCAAAACGTCGATACGGGGTATGTCGACGGATACGCGTTGGTTTCGTCGCGCACACACGACGAAACTGAGTTCCGTCAGTTCCCACACGTCCGCAACGTCCATACGCGTCTTTCGATGCGTATAGCGCACGACCACGTCGTCCGATTTGTCGGGGCGTACGTCGCATCGGACAAAATTCCAAAATTTTTGTGATTTAGAAACCAGTTTTTCCAACAACTTCACATACAGTTTTCTTCCTACATATTAAACGAAACTTCGATCCAAAAGTTGTGTTCTACACTTGGTTATATTGGCTTCACATGTGTTCAGTTAGTTTCTGAAAAAATCTTGACGCACAGATCGAAATCTGGCTTCTAAGTTGTGGTTTGGGGCTGGATTAGAACTCTGTTTTCAACAGTTTTTGGGGGCAACTTTGACTCGAATTTTCGAGCAATCCCCTGGGGTTCCCAGGATTCTATCAGAAGGAAAGTGGAGGGGGTCATATGGGCTATACACAGAAATTGATAGTTCGAGAAATCATCGCAAAACAGGGAAGATATACAACTCGAAAATCGTTACCTCGAAGTACGAAATCGGGATGTCCCTCGCTCGACCGTCGGGTTGGGGTGCTCCGCGGCAGCGCGGAGATTGTTTGGCGGTGACGACTGTCCTGGAGACGTGCGCAAGAGAACGAGAAAGGTCCAGGCGAAGCGGGCGACTGAATTGGTGTGGAGTTTAGGGTTTGGGTTTTGGTTTCGTCGAGTAGGTTTAAATACTCTCCGCCGATACTTCTAATAGTATTGGGACTTAGCTGATGGGGGGCTCGGGTTTAAGGTTTTCAGCTTCTATTAGGAGTTGCATTGGGGGTCGGGTGCTAAAATCATCGCAGCTAAAGCTGCTGCTGGGTTCGGTTATGTGGGGGGTCGGGCCCCACCGCAGCTATTGCTGCTGCCTTTTGTGGGGGTTCGGCCCTCCACTGTTTTCTTTTTTTTACAATCAATATATATATATATATATAAATATATATATATATATATATATATATATATATATATATATATATATATATATATATATATATATAATCCCAAGGAAAATCTAAAATTCTTAACAAGTAACAAAATATTTTGTAACAAGGTAAGCTATATTTAGGAGTATCTAAATTATCACGCACACAACATACATATATTATACACATCTACAATTACGTACATATACCAATTAAACTAACAATATAGAAAAATATTTTAAAAGCCTTAAAATAATTAGAAAATATTGGAGTTTTACAATGGCCACTAACCCTAGTATCAACACCTTCCACAATGAGGGACACTCCACAAATAGGCCTCCCCTATTTGATAGAACCAACTATAACTACTGGAAGATTAGGATGAGCATTTATCTGAAGTCTATAGATTTTGATTTATGGGATTGTGTGATAAATGGTCTTCCTACTCCTTCCAGAGTTATTAAGGATATTGCATCTGAGACCCTTAGGGACACACTTACTGAAAACACCAAGAAGCTTGCTAGTCGAGATGCCAAGGCTATGAATGCTCTTTATTGTGGTCTCGATAGTAGTGAATTCAACAGAATCTCTACTTGCAAGACTTCCAATGAGATTTGGAAGTTACTCGAAGTCACACACGAGGGTACTTCACAAGTGAAGGAATCCAAGATTAGTAAACTCACGCAAGAATATGAGTCCTTTAAGATGAAGCGTGATGAATCTATTACTTGCATGTTTACTTGTTTTGGTGATATTATTAATCCTTTCTCTTCTCTTGGTAAGGAATATCCTACTCATTAAAAGATCAAAAAAATTCTTAGAGGATTGACAAAAGTTTGGAGTTCTAAAGCTACCGCAATCATTGAGGGGAACGACCTGACAGTCATGAACCTTGAGACCCTCATGGGTAAGCTAATGACTCATGAACTCGATATGAAGGATCAAGAGGAATCCTCCATACAAGAGAAGGAAAAGGAGAAGACCAAAGAGAAGGAGAAGTCTCTTGCTCTCAAAGTTATAAAGTCCTACTCCAAGGATAGCTCCGACGACAATGAGTCGGACGACGATGAAGAAATAGCTCTCACAGCTAAGCACTTCCGGAAGTTCCTTAAATTTAACAAAGCCAACCGCTTCAGACGGGACAATAAGGAAGATCCGGCGTGTTATCAATGCAGAAGATCCGGACACATGAAGAGGGACTGTCCGATGATAAGAAAAGACTCAAACAAGTACGAGAAGCCTAGTAAGGGAAGCTCGTCCTCCAGTAAATTTGCCAACACAAGCATTTGGTGTGAGAGTGACGCAAGCAACTCCGACAACGACAAAGAGTACAAACACAATGCCAACGTTTGTCTCATGGCAACCGATGAGGTACTTGATGATCTCTCCTTAAATACTCTTACTTATGATGACTTGGAGAAAGCTATCCTTGAATTGCATGAAGAGCACAAAGGTGTTAGGAAAAAATACAAGAAATCTCTAAAAGAGGTTGATGCTCTTCAACTTGAAGTAGAAAGACTCTCAAGCGTCATTATTGATGTAAAAGAAAAATCTCCTGCTTCTGACATGGATGAGATAGAGTCTTTGCGACTCAAGTTTCAAGAATCCCTTGTCACCATCAAGAAAAATGATGATGAGATTCAATCCATGAGAAGAGCTTATAAATTTGCTATGCATAAGGTTCAAGATGCTAATAGGAGAGAATATGATACTTCTATTAAGTATAATGATCTTCTTGTACAGAGTAAGAAACTAGGTAATAAGAACACTACTCACATGCATACTCCAAGACACCTTCACACTCATCACAATGCTAGGCATACTTCTTACATGAACACTACACACAAATCCTTTTCTAACACGAGGAAAGGACCATTTGTTAAGAAAAACACTTCGCATCATGCTTTTTATTATCATCATCATAATACTAATGTTAGAACTCCTCGCTCTAGAGATTCACATATGCATGATTCTCATACATCTTCTTCTAAATCCTCTGTGATTTGCAACTACTGTGGCTTGCTTGGACACACGACCAATTATTGTCATACAAGGAAACTTGTTGATAAGAAAGTTTTTAAGTGGGTTCCTAAGACTAACACTCAAGGACCCATACAATCATGGGTACCAAAATGTTCATCTTCAACTTATGTCGTAGGTAAAGAGTCCTTCTCATGCTAGAAGCAAGTGTATTCTCGATAGCGGCTGTTCACGGCACATGACCGGGGATGCTTCATTATTTACAACGCTATCGATGAAGAAGGAAGGACACGTCTCCTTTGGTAACAATCTTAAAGGTCACATTATAGAAAATGATAATATCGGTTCCCCTCCTTATCCTTGTATTAAGAATGTGTGTCTTGTTACTAATCTTAAACACAATCTTCTTAGTATTAGTCATCTTACCGATAATGGTTATGATATCAAGTTTGTTAAGCTCAAATGTTTCATTACCGATAGTTCAAGTGGATCTATTGTTTATGAAGGCATTACAGAAAACAATATCTATGTTTTATATCTTGTCGAAGACACTAACAATGACAGGTGCTTAGTTTCTAAGAACGATGAGAGTTGGCTTTGGCACATGAGGCTTGGACATGCCAACATGGATACTATTTCTCGTCTTGCTACCAAGAAGCTCGTAAGAGGACTCCCAAGTATCCCGTTCAAAAAGGATATGGTGTGTGAAGAGTGCGAGAAAAGTAAGTTGACCAAGTCATCCTTCAAATCCATCAACTCTGTGAGTACCTCTAGACCTCTTCAACTTATTCATATGGATCTTTTTGGTCCTAGTAGAGTTACCAGTCTTGGAGGCAAGCTTTAAGCTTTTGTTTTGGTTGATGATTTTTCGAGATTTACTTGGGTTATTTTTCTTGCTTGCAAAAGTGATACTTTTCGTGAATTTGTTGCTTTTTGTAAATGTTTTCAAAATGAGAAAGGTTTTTTATTAACAAGATTAGGAGTGATCATGGAGGAGAATTTGACAATGCCGATTTCAAAAGTTTTTGTGAAAAGAATAGTTTTGGAGATGATTTTGCTTGTCCACGAACTCCTCAACAAAATGGTGTTGTGGAGAGAAAGAATAGAACCCTTGGCGACATGGCCCGGGTTATGTTAAACCAATATAAGCTCCCCCAATATTTTTGGGCGGAAGCCGTTAATACGGCATGTCATGTTATAAATAGGGTCTTGATTAGACCTATTTCTAAGAAGACTCCTTATGAGCTTTGGTTTGACAAAATTCCCTCTATTGAATATTTTAAAGTTTTTGGTTGTAATTGTTTTATTTTGAATACCAAGGATAACCTAGGCAAGTTTGAGAAAAAATCCTATGAAGGAATATTCCTTGGATACTCTACGCATAGTAAAGGTTTTCGTATTTTTAATAAAAGAAGTCTTGTTGTCGAAGAGTCAATTAATGTCTCTTTTAATGAACTTAACTCTTCTACATTCTCTTCTTCCGATGATGTTGATGACATCTCGTTTGGGTTGGAGGACTCCTCTATTGGAGATCGTCCTTCTTCATCTAACAGTGAAGTCGTGACTCCTCCAACAAAAGAGTCTCCACCTCTCGAGCCTCCTCAAAAGGATCTCCCAAAAGAATGGAGATTTGTCACCAACCATCATAAGAAACTTATCATTGGGGATCCTTCCTCCAGTGTTAGCACTAGATCCTCAACTCATGATCTTTGTGCGAACGTGGCTTTTATCTCTCAAATAGAGCCTAAAAATATTAATGATGCTTTTCTTGATGAATTTTGGATGATAGCGATGCAAGAAGAGCTAAAGCAATTTGAGCAAAACAAGGTTTGGGAACTTGTCCCAAAACCTAGCAATCACCCCATTATTGGAACTAAATGGGTGTTTCGAAATAAACTTAATGAAGATGGGTTAGTGACTCGTAACAAAGCCCGATTGGTTGCTCAAGGCTATAACCAAGAGGAAGGCATTGACTACGACGAAACCTATGCTCCGGTTGCTCGTCTTGAATCCATTCGCATGCTTTGCGCCTTTGCTTGCTTTAATGATTTTAAACTCTTTCAAATGGATGTTAAGAGTGCTTTTCTAAATGGTATTATTAAAGAGGAAGTTTATGTAAAACAACCTCCTGGCTTTGAGGATTTTCAATTTCCTAATCACGTGTTCAAACTACACAAAGCCCTCTATGGCCTCAAACAAGCTCCTCGTGCTTGGTATGAGCACCTTAGCTCCTTTCTTGTTTTACATAATTTTTCTAAGGGCAAAGTCGACACAACACTTTTTATCAAATCCCATAGTGGCACTCTTTTATTGGTTCAAATTTACGTCGATGACATTATTTTTGGTTCTACTAACAATACACTTTGTGTAGAATTTGCTAAAGTTATACAGAAAGAATTTGAAATGAGCATGATGGGTGAACTATCATTCTTTTTGGGCTTACAAATCAAACAAGGACCCAAAGGGACCTTCATCAATCAAGCAAAATATACAAAGGATCTTCTCAAGCGTTTCGAACTTGACTCATCCAAATCAATGAGGACTCCTATGGCAACAACTACAAAGCTTGACAATGATGAAGATGGCACATCGGTTGACATTCGTAAATATCGAGGTATGATTGGTAGTTTACTTTATCTTACTGCTAGCCGTCCTGATATCATGTTTAGTGTTTGTCTTTGTGCACGATATCAAGCAAATCCAAAGGAATTGCACTTATGTGCCGTAAAACGTATTTTTTGATATCTCAAAGGCACCGTGAACATGGGCCTTTGGTATCCGAAATCTTCATCCTTTGAGCTTTACGGCTTTTCGGATGCAGATTTTGTCGGATGCAAGATTGACCGAAAAAGCACTAGCGGCACATGTTAATTCCTTGGGAAATCCTTGGTATCGTGGTTCAGTAAGAAACAAAATTCTGTTGCTCTGTCAACCACTAAGGCTGAGTATATTGCGGCCGGTTGCTGTTGTGCACAAATTCTTTGGATGTCACAAACACTTATAGATTATGGCATTTCTCATACTTGCACCCCGATTAAATATGATAACACTAGCTCGACCAATCTCACGAAAAACCCGATTTTGTTACTCACGTACGAAGCACATTGAAATTAGACACCATTTTCTTCGTGACCATCAACAAAAGGGGGATATCCGTCTTGAATTTATTGACACTACTTATCAGTTAGTCGATATTTTCACCAAACCGCTCCCGGAAGATCGCTTCATTTTTCTTTGCCAAGAATTAGGCATTTTAAATTTTGACTCATAGTTCTTCTCGGCCGGCATACCGACGGTATACTACGGTATACCGACGGCATGCCGATTTTGGTTCAGAAATCGGTTCTGTGCCAAAAATCGGTATATCGTCGGCATACGTCGGCATACCGACGGTATACCGATGCGCGGCGGACTGCTGTATTATTTTCAGCACGGGCCTACCTCTCTTTCCTTATCTCTTTATTCCTTATTCTCCTCATTAATACCCATCACATCAAATCACTTCCCTCTTTATTATCCACCTCCTTCTTTCCTCTTCCCCATATCATAACTTACCATCACATTAACTACCCATCCCTTTCACTTCCCCATAACTCCTACTTTATCTCCATTTATCTCCATCATTTCCAACCCACCTTTCCCCTTCCCAACTCCATAACCGTTCCCCTTCCCTCCTTCTACTTTAAAACCCTATTTTTATTCTTCTTCTTTCTACACTTCTCACACAACCTCTTCCTTCTCCACCTATCTTCTTCTCCCAATGGCTGTCCATAAGCGTGCTCGTTCCTCTTTCGTTGCGTCGAATCCATTCACCCCGGTGGCTCTCCCACATGGATTTGACTAGCGGATGTTTACGTCCTCCTTGGCTGCCGATTCGTGGTTCTAACACTTCGTGCACCATAATATTTTCAAAGGATGCACCGTTAACTGGAATCTCTTCTCCGGCCATTGTTCTCTCTTCGACGAGGCCGGTCTTTCTTCCCTCCTTCGGTGTCAAGTGCCCGTCTACCCCACCGCCGTGCGTCTTTTCTACTTCAACATGATCCCTGATGTCGAAAATGGTGCCATTGAGATAATGGTTAATGAACGCCATTTCCACCTTACGGCTCGTGACATCGCCAGCATCCTCGGCGTCCCGAACAGAGGCGAGGCTCTCCCGGCCCTAGCTGCTCTTCACTCTTCGGCGTCGGTATCTTTTGACGAGTTCTGCACCATTATTTGCAAAGGCCCTAACCCACCTGCTATCCCTGCTCTTTCCGCTCAACTGGAGCCGTTTTACTACGAGCTGCATAGGATTGTGTGCCAAACACTCTATCCTAAGGACGAGAACTATGACGCCATCACCGGTGATGCCTTGGTATGTATGTACTACCTTTATTTCCGGATGTCTTGGTCCTTCCCCAAGACTCTCCTCCATTCCTTCTTCGGCGTCCTGTCCGCGGGGAAGCATAATCTGTACTATGGCTCGTTCATCACTCTGATCTTGGAGGCCAAGCAAGTCGATCTCTCCCTCTGCTACTCGGACGGTGCATCTTCATTCCTTGCTGTTTCCCGCTCCCTCGGTGGTGCCTCCATATCTCATGCCTCCTCTTCACAAGAGCCGTCAGCTTCTACTCCTGTTGCACCCGCATCTACTTCTTCTGCCTCGGGCTGCTACATGCCGCTGACACAGCAGCATTTCGACATGCGGATGGCTCAGGCCGAGGAGCAGATACGTACACATACTCGTGGCTTGGGCACCCTCATCCAGTCTCGCTTCCATGACCAGGCATACTTTTTTCAGCGCACCCTTCAGGAATGGGATGCTTTTCTGGATCTGAACCTTCAGGATCCATTGTACCAAGCACCCCGCTTCTCCGATCCCAATGCCTACGGGTTTATGTACCCAGACGACATTGATCCCTTTGGCGCTTTCTACCAGGCTCAGGAGGGTGGGGATGATCCGGCTGATGAGTAGGGGTTGCTTCCTCGGGTTGATGATTTCGAATATTTGGTTGTCTTCTTTTGTTGTGTGGTTGTCTTTTTTTAAGTCTTTTTTCTGTCCTTCGGGAACTAGTGTCTGGTTGGTTCTAGTAGTTTGCAGTCCTACGGGGACTTTATATTGGTCTTTTTATTGTCTTGCTAAACTCTCGTCGAGGAGAGTTTCTACAATATCTTATGTAGTATGGGTGTCCTGCATGTATCATTGTTTCAACCTTTATCTATATAACATGCGTTTTTCTATGTTACTATGGTTCTCATTCATGCTAAATTCTTTTATTCCCATCTTTGACTAAATGACAAATGGGGAGAAAATGTATTGAGGGGGAGTTGTCTACCTACGGGGGAGTTACTCCCTGAAGATGCAATCTCTCTATTTTGTTAATTATCAAAATGGGAGAGATTGTTGGCACATTTTATTTTGATATATTTACAGCATCTTCGTAGTTTAGTTTTCTGTGTCTTCAGATTTATATCTTCTCAGAAGCTCTACTACATAAAGTCTATCCGTTCAAGTGCTACCATCCTTGGCATTGAAAACTGAAGCAGATACCGGCGCTCCTTGCATAGACAGCTTCCTACACTGTTTAAAGATTTTGAGTCTGTACAAGGTTTAGGTATATCTGTAAACACTTAAGGTTGGATGACAAACTAAAAGCTTTAAGTCAAAAATCAATATCTTATAGAACGACATACCGACGGTATGCTCCGGCATACCGGCGGTATACCGTTTTTATCGTCCACAAACTTTCTGTAAAAAATTGTTGGCATACCGATGGTATGCTCCGGCATACCGGCGGTATACCGTTTTATGGACCACAAAATGTTCTGTGACAAACGTCAGAATACCGACGGTATGCTCAGGCATACCGGCGGTATACCATTTTATTTGCCTCAAAAACGTTCTGTGATAAACGTCGGAATATCGACGATATACTCCGGTATACCGGCGGTATACCGTTTTGTGAGCCATAAAACTTTCTGTGACAAACTTCGGCATACCGACGGTATGCTCCGGCATACCGACGGTATACCGTTTTGTGTATTACAAAAAGGTTCTATGACACACAACGGTATACCGACGGCATACCGTGACATACCGACGGTATACCGGCTTACGAAATTTAATTTTTGAATGTCATAGACTGCATTAATGGCAGCATTAAATGCTCACAACGGATATTAATATGACCATTACTATTCGACCGGTATACCGACGGTATGCCGCTGCATACCAACGGTATGCCGGTCTGGCTGTATTCAGGAGCATTAAATGCCACCTACTCTTGGTTTCTCTATAAATGAAAGCCTTCTCTCTCTTGAACCTTTCACCAACTCTTGCCATAAATTTTCCAAACAACCAAGAGCTCCACCATTAATACTCTACCAAGCTTTTAATTGTCATCCTCTCCCAAAGTGCTAGAGTATTTAAGAGTTGTAATTTTCGATCTTCACGTGTTAGAAGATCAACAAGTTCTCTTCTCATTTGTTTGAAGTTGGCGAGCCTTCGTAAGAAAACTCGTGTGTTGAAGTTGGCGAGTCTTCGGATCCAAACTCGTGTTGAAGTTGGCGAGTTCTTCGGATCAAAACTCGTATGTACTATTTTGATTAAATAGTGGATTTAAGTCGGAGAGAGTTCCGGGACTGGATTGCCTCAAGCGAGGATACTAGGAAACATCTTGTGTTTGATCTTCTTACTCTTTTCTTTTATTTGTCGTATATTGCTTCTTGTACTCTAGTTATTTTTTATTTCCCTATTCACCCCCCTCTAGGGTTCTACATATATTAGTTGGGATTATTTTTATTTCGGGAATGACATCTCCATTAGCATGCCTGCAACGTTGATTTTGGGACTACGTCCACTATGCCATGCCTAGATGTTTTACTTTATTTGTCGGTTTTGGTTTTTATTAGAGTACTCCGATACTCTCGATTTTCCGATATAAATCACAGACTCTAAAATTGACAGACTCTAAAAGTGAGGGTTTTGCTTTCTTTTTCAGGGTTTTACTATACGTACATGTGCTATGGACAGTCTTCATGTGACCAAGTTGAAGCGTTATAAGTGTGCTTCTTCGCTACAGTATCTGTGAGATTTTTGATGTTTATAGTTTTAATGTTGCTAAAGTGTACTCTATATTGGATACTCTATATATTTTGAGAAGATGTATATAATGAAATGGAGAAATGTAGAATGGTAGCTAAAATACACTATTTTGAGACAATGAAATGGAGAATGGTACTTTATATTATATTTCAATGCTTTGTTGTGAATATGGTTCAAAGTGGTTGTTTTCGAATTGAATTTAGTAGCGTTTAGAATGTCATGCAGTATAGAGCGTTATAAATGTGATACAACGACCATATACAGCGGTTTTTCATAACTATCCATAACGCTTTGAAAATAAAACGTAGCAGAAATTCAACCTATTAATGACGGTTTTGGATGAATTATCTATAACGCTTTTAAAATCATTTATAACAGCCGATTTTATAATACTTGCACTGAGAAAAAAACGTCATGGTTTGTAATTAATGACGCTTTTTAGCCGTCATTAAAAGGTATTTTTGTTGTAGTGAAGCAGAATGGCTTCGGGAGCTCATGTATGATCTTCCAGTGGTTGGAGCACAGATACCGGCAATTCCGATATACTGCGACAACCAAGCGACTGCGACGGTAGCATCAAATGATCTCTTCAACGGAAAGAAGAGAACTGTTCGGTTAAAGCACAGGGCAGTGAACGATCTCATCAAGAGAGGTGTCATTACAGTAATCGATGTTCGGAGTCAGGAGAACCTGGTGGATCCGTTCACGAAGGGCCTCAAGCGTCAGCTGGTTGAAGATACGGCAGGAAAGATGGGTTTGAAGGCATTCTGATAGTATGTTTTTGTAATCCTACCATAAAGTTTTATGTTATTAGTTCAAAAAAAAATCTACTAGACATCTAACTTTCGGTTCAAGAGAGGTCCACTGACTGGAAAACTATCAAGTAACAGTGGGTACTTGTTCTTGGGAACATGGAAGGGTTACGAACCCATAACCACCGTTGTCTACTATGTGTTTTCTGCAAAAAATGGATCCTGTGTTGGGGTTGGCTTAAATGCCTTAATAAGTTCTCAGGCAGAGTGAATGCCTGGTGTGCTTTACAGGAAGCACGGTAGTGCAGCACTACAAGGAGTAAAACTCCATGCTACAGTGGGATGACTCCACCATGAGGTTTCCAGGTAGGAGTAATGCCTCAGCTTTGCAAGCCAAGTCATAGCGTCGTAGCACCGCAAATAGGCAGGTAGCCTAATACTGTATGATGAAATTAAAGAGTTGTAGACAGCACTACAAGGAGGGGTGACCCCATGTTACAGTGTCATGACACCACGATGAGGTATCCAGGTAGGGGTAAAGCCTCGACCTTACAAGCCGTGTCGTTACGGCGTTACACCGTAAGGAATCCTTAGGCTTCATGCTGGATAGAATGGCACTACAAAGAGGCTGTGACCTCATGCTACAGTAGTGTGACACTACGATGAGGTTCCCGGGTAGGGGTAATGCCTCGGCTTTAGGCCATGTTATAGCAGCGTAGCACCGCAAGGAAGCACAAGGCTTCATGCCATGTCTCTTTAATAAAGAACTTACCTATAGTGTATGGAAAGAGATATCAGGCCGTTTCTTAAGGGTAAACTTGTAGACGCCTAAAATTATACACTAAAACCAGGTTGGCACAGGGCCTTTAATGTGCAGCCAGAAGCACATGTAACTACACTTTGTGTGTGGAAAGACTTACAATTGTGGTACAAAATTCAAGGCATAGTCCATTCTTATATCGCATTGTTATTTAACCCATGCGGAAAGATTCAAGTCATCAGCGACATCTATCCTAATGCAAAATAGACAGTTACTGTGGGGAACGCTCAACCCTAGACACATATATATGATGAGATATATGGGGGATTGTTGGTGCTCTTGCTCCTTGACATGAAGAGAGCTTGCTCTCAACATGCTTTGTAAAGTTTAGTCCCATATTGGAAAAGCACCATGAGTTATCTCAATATATATATGAGTATGTGTTGTTGGGATATGCACATGGGGTGGTGACCCTAAGAAGGAAACCATGTGGGTGATTTTACTAAGAGAAAAATGATTAATTCCAACAAGGACGTAAGTTGATTTTTGTTGTGCGGGCTCGGACTCGACACGGACTCCAGGTTGTCTCGTGCATACACGGGAGTGTTCGGGGGGAAGGCGTAGGCTAGCACTCGACTATGTTGATTGTGGGATGATGTAAAACATCAAACTCTATGTTAGAGTATTGGTGTTTTAGTTCCACATCGGATATGAGAGATGGTGAGGTCTCACTCCACTCTATAAATAGAGCCCCTTGCCTCATTTCTAAGATGTACCAAAGAAGAGAATTAAGGTAGTCCGTAAAGTTCAGAAAGCCCGTTCAAGTCACAAATATTGACTGACGAGCGTTCCAGAAGTTCTCTTGAACTTGCTGGTTCCTTGAAGCGGATCGTATAGAGGCGAATCTTGCTTTGAGCAACGGTGTTTTTACACCCCAGCAGCTTTAATCCTCCTCTTTTTTTCTTTTTTTGTTTCTCTGTAACTCTTTCTTCAGGTTTTAAGGCACCTACTGAGTAGGAAGGCCTAACTTTGTTCTTAAGAACTATCTCATTTGTGGCACCTACTGTGTAGGCTTGTTGAACTCCTATTTTTTATCTATGTCCACACCTCGGGACTAACAATATCATCATATGACTTGCTATATTAAGACCCCCAAACTCTTGATACTCAAATACAGAGGATTGATGCAGAAACTCCTATAAGTAAGCAGAGAAATTGATGGGGAGATACCTGATCAATGTTTCTCAAAGAAGTGGCTTACTAGGCTTGAGCTTCTGCTCTCTCTCCCCTCTACTCGATTACTGCTATACGAGTACCTATAGCCATATTAACTCATATCTTATCTGTACATATATCTGCAGGTTTGAGAGAACTCTATAACAAATACTAGATCAAATTAATATCCCCTATAACACACAGGTACTTGCTAACAAATTCCTGTACTCGATAACCTTAAGTCTCTGATATTGTTATAGCTATAGTGATACGGGTCGATAAAAGATCGCACCAAATCTGTAGAAACTATACAAAGGTATGATAAAACTCGGGTGTATGAAACCAAGTAGTGAAGCTCACACGTTAGAGTACACATGTGGAAGGCAAATGAGAAGAGGTCAGGGCATGGCTGAGGTGACACATCTACCTACAGGTTATTACTGGCTAGGGTCCCCCACATTCACCATGGTCACCTCTATGCATTTGTCGATATGCAAATTAGGATACCATATAGGTGTCATAACATCCCCTACACTCGTATACTCTGTTATTTGTAAATATGCAGCAGTGACTCTAACTGGACGTCTCCACACATCTGGTACTAGCCAATGTCTGTCAAGTCGCTGCTGTTTGGATGGTTGCACAGGTCCATCCTTATTCTTGTACATTACCCAAAAGTCATATATTAACTATTATACCTATATCAGTTATTCGTTTAATCTTTAATGTTAATCTTTAATGGTATCAATTTTTACGCTCAAGGGACACATGCAACCTTTTCATCCTCAATTTATACCCTGCTGCTATCTCCCTGATATGTGCAGAGTGATAGCCGCTTATGGCCAAATGGTATGCCCTAACAAATGTATTGGTAGGCCAACACTGCTTCCAGTTGAAACTACGACACCCATGCCGGTTATAACCTTCACACAAGTTGATACATCATCCCTTAAAACCCCTCTTAGGCATTAAAACAAATACAATGTTGCTACTCGATTTATAGTGTTGGTGTTATAGGAAAATACCTCAGTTTGATTCGAACACGAGACACGGCGGCCCCCCTCGATTGCTTGGACTCTTCCAAGATCGCTTCTCACGATGGCAGGGAGTAGGGGTATTAGGGTTTACACGGAAAGATGGTCGGCTGCTCTAGCATCTAGGTATGTATAGACGATCAAAAAGGAGATTTAGATAGGAAGAAACCAATTTAAACTCATTCTCAATTTAGCCTATTTGTTTTTGTTGAGGATTTGAACTTATCTGGTAGTCCTGGATTCGAATCCCAATCGCAAGATTGGAATGGTCGGTAAAGAGGGAAATTTGAATTGCCAAATAATCACTTAAGTCCATTATCAATTTTGTTTTGCAAAAAGGGGCCCTCTTCTAACTATAGGGGTGGTTTCTACATATCGCTTTATGAATTTATTAACATAAATATAACGGCAAGTGATAAAGATATTAATAGTAATTAATAAAAAATAAATATTGGTTCAAGTGTTCACAGTACCGGTACCTCTTTCTCAGTCTCTTCTGGAATCTGAGGTATATACTCTATCCGAGCAATATATTTTGTGAAATTTTATCTTTGGTTCATGACATCTTTCGAACCGTAATAAATATTTTCTCTACGTGAGATGCTTCTTCAGGAGCTACTTCTTTAAGAGCACTAGGGTGTGTTATATTATTTAGGCTCTTCTTCTAGAGAGATGAATATTTAGAATATTTAGGTCTTACGCGTTCTTACTATAGAACTTATTCATTTGCTGCCTTTATTTGGTTCTGTTGGTACTTACTTCTATTAGAAGATAGATTCATAGTTGGTATAACTATTTATACACCATAATTGATTAAACATCTAATAGTTCCTTTGTAATGAAAATACACAAAATAATTTCTCCTAATTTAGTCAAAATTAGATAAATGAGAAGTATGCAGTGGTTGTTCTTCTGAAACGATGCTTTTATGACGTTCTTCTAGAACGATGATAAAGTTCTTCTAAAACGATAATTTACGACATTCTTCTGGAACAAGGCATTTATCTTCTTCATATTATAATTTACAACATTCTTCTTCCTATCTCCCCCTAACGTCGGGAATTCTATCTTATTAATGTGACAAATCACAAAAAAATAATCTTATGTCTAGAAGATTTAATAATCTAAGAAGATAAACATAGAAATTATAATCTACAAAACATAGATGCCAATATTACAGTTTCAAATAATACCAACATAAGCCATCTAAAAATGCAATTGAAGACTATGATACTAGTTATTCATATGTAATCTTTCGGATTGATGGTTTAGAAACAAACTTATCATTGAGATCAAGGGTGTATGCTAAAACTTGTCGATCATGTCATAATTTAAAAGTTATAGTATCATTCGGCTTCATAATGGAACGTTAGGATTGAGCTTCTAGCTTCTGGTAGTATGGTAGTATGTGACTTGACTACCCCAATGTGAATAAACTAGATCCCTAATGATAAGCTGGAGAATATATGTAGAACGAACTTCCAGTTCTTCCCAATGCTAGAGGTTATACAAATATATTATTTATTATCCTCGCTCATGATTTTGATTAAATACTCATTTGCCCTATGTCCTTAAAACTCAATAATTTTCTTCTGTAATTATGAGAGTATAAGACATTTTGTATAAGTAGGTGGGTTCCATCGGACAAGATTAAGTGTGCTCTGTCGGAGCCTTCACTAATATGGGCATGACCAGCTATCATGGATACTACTTTCATACTAGTATTCTTATTGGAGAAAGATCCTATAGATAAGGATTGTGTGTGTAGCAGCATTGTAAACTATTACATATGTCTATAGAACTTCAGGTCTATGTAGGACAACCAGACATCCGTAGTCACCCTACAGATTGGACAAATTTATGACACACTCTAATTTTTTTTCTAATTTATAAGAGGCTTGCAACTTTAAAATATATGTAACTATGAAATACCAATATTCTGGTTAGTATATATATTACTTCATTTTGGCATATCCCCTTTTTTACATTATCTACCATTTGGAAGCTAATATTGCACATCAATGCTAAAAAGACGTGATGAAATTGCATGATCCATATACCACAACTAATTGAATATATAATTAATTACATAAGTACTTGCATATAAAAATTTGAAAATTGAAAGCTCAAAAGATCACCCATTATAAAGATGAAGGGATTAATTTACGCTCATGTAAATGGAACATGTATCTAACTAATCAACAATGAAGTATATTCTCCTCTTGGGTCGGTTGCATGGATCCTCTTATCCATCTACTGAATATTATATTATGTCAAATAAATAAAAGAAATCTGTCTTGTCTTAAACCATAATTGCAACCCATATACATAAACATAATCTATGATGTCATAAAGCACATCGACTAGATGTTGTCATGCATTCACCCATTTGTGTGCTCCAAAACATATGCAAGCAGTCATGTTTAATCATGTCTGATATTATAAATCATTTGAGAATGTAGGTACAAATCTTAGCATGTGATCATAGAAGGCATTATTTGTTTGCGAGGCTAGCTACCACCGATCTGTCTCGAAATAATCTGGTTCAAAATTCATCCCTAGTATTTAGTTTAAAAATCTTACTACCAAAGTCTTACTGATTCAAAATGTAACAAATTCTATCAACTTTGTATTCTACAAATATTTGGGTGGACGTAGACGTGTATCATGAAATTCCAAAAAAAAACTATTAGTCTACTATCAAATTGTTGTTGGCGTTTATCTAACTCTATAGTGGTATCAGCTAATGAAATGGGGCTCTTAACCTACTCTCCAATGTATAACCTACTATTGTCTCTACTACTATTAATAGAATAATGAAGATATTTAAACCACTACAAGAAAAATGGCGTTTCTTGATGGTTTGTAAGTTGACGATCGTCGAAAACTATCAACAATAGGGTTATCTTGACGTTTTTAGGCTTACGTCAAGAGATGACATTTTTTTGTTACTTTAAAAATTTTATAGCATTATAGTTGACGGTTTTAGATGATCCGTCAAGAAACATCAATTTAATTATTGACGTTTTGGTGATAACCGTCAAGTAATGCATGCGCAAAAAACTTGGCGAGATTTTTTCAGCTGCTTTTTTAGTAATTTTTTCAAAACTCTAATATTTGTTGACGGTTGAGGTTCTTTCTAATCTAGGAACCCGGCAAACTTTCTCCCGATCGTCCCTTTCTTTCTTCCTCTTTCTCTAACCTTCTTCTTCCTAAGAGAGAGAGCCTCCATCTCCTCTCCTCTTCCATCCTACAAAGAGTCTCCCACAGCTCCTCTTTCTCTTCCCTAAGAGAGAAAGCCTAGTTTTTCCCATGGACGACCCCGATGACCTTTCAGTGATGGAGTTCGACCCCATCACCTCCACGTGGTCCCCACTCCCCCTCTGCCCGACCACTACTGCCTCCTCCTCCTCCTTTGCGAGTGCTACTTCATCGAGGAGTTCATTACCGGCTTCGATGAGACCGATCTCTACAAGTTACGGGTCAAAGTATCATTCCTCGCCACTCCCTCTCCTGTGATTCTTTTTTCTCTACTTTTGCTAAATTTTTGGGGGTTTTCTTTTTTTGGTAGGCGGCGGCGATGAGGAGTCCGTATGAGAGGATGGCTGGAGAATATGTGCTTCCAGGTCCGAGGAGGACGTCGACCCGGGCCTCAGTTTTGACATCGAGTCCACCATCGACCACCTTCGGAATGTGAGCACCCCCTTCCTCCTCTCTCTATCTCTCTGAAACATTCAAAATTAGGGTTAGGGTTTCACTCTCTGGTTTCAAATTTTTTGTCTCTCTTCAATTCCTCCGTCATCGCTAGGAACTTCGAAATCTAGGGTTTTAATGGAGTCCGGTGAGTGCCTATGAGCTTGATCCATAGACTAGGGTTTTATCGTCGTCGTCGAAGGAGGAGGAGATGAAAACCCCAGACTCGGGATCGAGGAGGCCGCCGGTGCTGGTATCGCTAGCGACGCTGATCGACCGGGAGCTCCGCGGGGAGAGGTCGGAGAGGCCCTCGGTCAGGTACGAGAGTGTCGGGCTTGCGAAGAGAGGGGAGGATCTGTTCCTGATCGAGCTGGACTGCGCCCGAATCGTCGGGAGCCCGACGAGTAACTTCTCAGTCTTCGCAGTATTTTTAGACTAATGTAAGACTGTTTTAAAATATTCTAATTATGTTAGACATTGGCTAAAACATCGCTATAATTTATTAGGTAGTTCCTGTGTATGTTAGACTAATGTAGTTAGTCTCTTTTCTGTAAGTTAGGGAGGTCTCATATCGCCGTAAGTTATGGTATTAACATTATCGTATGATAAGTGTTCATGCTTTCAGTTTCTTGTTGTCTTATCTCTTTAGGCAAAAATGTCTACATTTTGTTTAATGAAGTAGGCAACAACAAGCGATAAAATCGGAGATGGTTTGCGGAATAATTAGTAGTGAAGATTTTCCTAATTCTTTAGCTGTCTAATGTTGCCTTGATTTTCTACCGAGAGTTAGTTTTGGATGCCTCCAGTCCTAAGTCATTGTTCAATAGTAAACTGAGAGGCCAGTAGATACTATTGTATTGAACTCCAATTTGTATCATAATTTTGTATAACTATACAAAGTAGGCATTTTTTATACTTGATAATTTAGTGACTTTTTTTGAAATACTTGTGTTGATATTGGCATCTGTAATTATGAAGAGGTTAGAATATTGGCAAAATTATAGCCTAAGGAGAATACACAAGGGAAACTCCTGAGTTTCCTGGGCAATACCTATATGAAATAGATTATGCTCAAATTGGTGTGTGAAGACTTTTTGGTCTTCTCTTTCTCTTTATCTTTTATGTCTCATCCACTCTTTATGTTTGGGGCCCCCTGCTTGATGTGTACCATTGGGTTGCTGATCCTCTAACTTACATATCCCTTAACATTTTGCTGCTCCATAAACTGATTGGAGGCTTGTGTTTCTGCATCAGGTGGGTGCCATAATATGTATCACATAACCGATGCATAGGTACTGCCTTCAACCAATATGATCCTGGAGGTTGCAGGTTATAGTCTCAGACCACCTCTCCTAATGGGAGTATGTTTTATCCTCCAAGACCCTGCATTAACAAGGCTACCTTCATTAACAAGAGCCTCGTGGCACTGGAATGCTATTTTATTTAATATATGTGGAAACCCAAGGCTTCTCATCTTCTAGTTTAGTCCATAATTTTAGACCAATTGCCCTACTTGACTGTATGTCTGTCCCTTCATTTGTTCTGAGCCAGGTGGCTGCTCAAGTGAGTAGGTGGCTCCTATGGTTTTAGGAACGGATCCAAGGAGGGGCCGCCGCCATGGGCCCTGCCCCCACCCACAATGATCTTTAAAAACAATGATTATATTGTCATATATTCTTTTGGGATTTTTTATACAACAAACAAAGGTATGGCAAACCTCTAAAACAAAAAATATATATATCACATATTTTTTAGGTATTGTTAGACTAATGTATAACATACTTTTGAATGGCTGTTGTTAGCTATATTATATTTCTAAAGTATTCCACATCTCTACTTAGGTCCTTCATCTTAACCACTATAATTCATCTTTATCCAGACATGGGAATCGTGGACATCTCTCAAGAAATCATGAGAAGTTAATAACCTTTTGGAAATGCAATCTCTGTTGTAGTTTACTGGTCTTAACATTCCTATCCTAATATTGTCACTTGAACTAAATAATCCAAAAACTGGTACAAAGTTAATGCTTTTAGATTTCATGCATGGTGTCTAGGTTATTCTCTTTATGTTGGATCTTACATGACATGGTAGTAAATAAATGTGCAACTTTACACAACCATTAAAGCTAGAATGGGGGATATTTCTATTTATTAAAATTTTAATGGATTATGCTTTTACTGACATGGTTTAACATATTTTGAGGCATATCATAACCATTAGAATTGACAAAAAACTTATAGGCTGTGTTGACTGTTCTTTCAACAGAAGCATTCTAGGTCAATTGTCGGTGTTCCCCAAGACAAATGAGAACTTTTGTCTCCTCTATGATCTTATTTCTCAGGTATCTCTTCTGTTTCTAGTAAGAATAATATACTTGCTTAAAAGAAATTAAACATGAATTATACATAATTGAAGAAGAACTAGAATTGGAAATTTTTTCTAGCTAGGATTGTTACTGCATACATTGATACACTATTGTACTGCACATGGTTGATACTCTAATTTTACACTACACTGACTATATTATATACTGCATAATGTTGAGAAAAATTAGCCACTTTTTTCATATAATGATGACAATGTCCATCCTTTGAGAGTAGATCCACTATGGATGCCACAGTGGATGCCTCAAGGCTAAATTTTGTTTTGTCCATTTCTACAAGAAACCCCATGGCTCTGTTTACTTCACCATTCTCCAACAAGCCCTTAACAATAGCACTAAGCATAACAGAATATGAAGAGTAACCATCTTTCTTCACTGAAAAAAACAACTCATCAAATTTATCCAACAACCCTTCTTTAATAAGGCCTTTCATCATTATAGTATATGTTACAACATCGGGTGATACTACATCATTTGCAAGAATAGAGTTAAAGAGATCCTTGCTGCATTAACCTTACTAACTTGAAACATTCCTTCAATTAAAATATTGAAGGTCCTAGCTTCCAATTTTTCCTTCTAATATGATATGGTGTTGAATAGATTCATGGCCTCATCAACATGGTGATTTTTACAAAGTCCATGTAAATAGGTGTGGAGTTCTAGGGAAGTTCCAGAAGCAATTATTTTATCTTGTATTTCTTTTGCATCAGCAACTCTTCCAGCTTGGTATAATCCATCTAACATAATATTGTAACTAGCAAGTGCTTGTTGTAAATCCTTACAAGGCACCTCATCAAAAAGGTGTCTAGCTCTATCAACCCTTTCTGCCTGTGTAGCAAGGCATGCAGTTGCTGCTATGGCATGCTTGCCTGCAGGGTATGAGCCCCCTTGCTGCTGCTGCTACATTTAGCAACCAGCAGGGAACCCTTTGCAGTTAACATGAGTCCCCTCCTTTAACACACTGCACAAGACTCAACCCATAGTAGTATTTACTACTCCACTCCAACCCGACCTTGAACTCCTTAACCCCAAATTCTTCACGTTCTGGGATGAACTCCTACATACTTCAGGCCCAACCATGGCCTGTTGTACCATTCCCAGGTATCAAGTACCCTGCCTACCTCCACTAGTTCTTAATCTATGTTTCCCTCATAGTTAAACACATGGCTGCACCCCTCTTCATCTCAAACCCCCATGCCACAGATATCTTAGTGAATCCCCAAACTATTCAAAGAGATGCATTTGCTACTGTACCTAAAAACATCCCCCTCCCCTATTTCTAAATCCCTTCTTTATTTCCATACTTACCTGACCCTCTCTCAAATTCCAGTTCTATGATGCCTCTGTCTAGGATCCTTCATTAGACTCAGGTCTGAATCCAAATCGAGTCCCTAAGTGGACTGATGCAATATCCTCGTTGTCCCAAATGACCCCCACATGACTAATTTTCATTCCAGAGCGGTTGATGTCCTGACTTGAATCCCAGGTTCAACTTTCCCTCATGATAGAGCCCGAGCCAAGCCCTCCCTTTACTGCATTGTTGATTTCATAAACCCCCAACTGGTTACTCCATTCAGTGGATAGTTTGATATGGACTTGTGTGTTAAGTGTCTACATATGAAAAAGATAAAACTTCCAAACTGATTTAGTTCCTGTAGATGAGTATGCATATATGTATGTATTTGGTGCATTTGTTAAGTTCATGTCTACATCCATAATAGGTTTGTAAGGACATATTGTTCTTTTGTTTACTTATTGGTCAACAAACTCATTAACATAAATTGGTAACTTGTGCTCTTGTTCTCTTCTTCTCTCAGGAACTACATGAAAAATGAAGGTGCTGTGAATATGGGAGGGATGTGCATCGGCAGGGTTTGCTACATATCTTGGTTTTATTTGTATAATTTTCAGTTTTGGATGTTTAAGATGTATGGAAACTACATACTTTGGTTGGATATGTTTGTGGTTGGACAAGCGTTAGATGTTTGTGGTTGGACGTGTTGGATGTATTGGAAGTTTGTGACATATGAACAATATACAGTTTATTAATATAAATATTGGATTTTGTAGTTATTCGATGTATGTATATCTTCTGGATTATTTATATTATATGTGTGTTCGATTCATATTATATAATTATAAATGTAATTTTTGCTATACAAAATTTAGCTTCTCTTGACGGTTATAAAACGTCAATAATTAGCTCAATCCTGTTGCAAGATTGCTTTTCTTGACGGCTAATAGCCGTCATCTAGGCTGGAGTCAAGAAAAGTTTTTGCCTACGTTGACGGTTTCTAAAAACTGCTATCTTGATGACTAAAAACAGTCAAGAAAATTACTTCATATGACGGCCAAAAACCGTCAAGAAAAGCCATGCCAGCGACCGTCAAGAAAAGGGGGGTCTTTTCTTGACTCCGACCTAGTTGACGTATCTGCCACCGTCAAGATACCCATTTCTTGACGGTTTTTTCCCGTCAAGAAAAGCCTTTATTCTTGTAGTGAACTCAACATCAGTGCCTCCAAAAATATTTTAATTGTGAAATACATAGGAATAATGAACCAAAGCATGCACATAAATATGAATCAATTTGTGTAATATGTACAACATGAATGTCATAATAATTTTGAGAGTGCATAAGTTAACTCTACTTATGAGAATAAAGCAGAAAAGGATGGATCTGCAACTAGAGTAAATCAAACATAGGAATAATATATTGTACTTTTGCATGAACTTGTAGAAATTGTAAATCCACCAAATATGTGAACTTAAGATCACCAACTCACAAATAGGTTGGAAAACATATGAAATCTTTTTGAATTTCACAAGTAATCTGACATATTATAGAATGCTAAAAAAATTTAAAAGTTTTGAAATTAACAATTACAAAAGCAAGGCTTCATGAAACTTTATTATTATTATTATTATTTTAGCCCAAAGCATCCTCCATGGTCTCGGAGTAAAGACATAAGTTCAAAGACATGGATGGATAAAATATTTAAGCTAGCGTATGGAGAAGTTCAGCTATCAATCAATAAACAACACTAAAATAATCTAAACATATAACTCACATCGCACAAGTGCACAAAAAGAACACTAATAAACCTTTAGATTTGGCTGATGAGTTGGATAGGTTGTCGGCATAACCCAAGCACATAAGAAACATAGCACCCTTAGGTGTTATTCTATTATGTCAATCAAAGCTATAAAAGTCCGTCAAGACGGATACATATCAGGTGCTTTGGGTCAGTATTGTCCTAGTCGATCAAACTCCACGAATTATTGGTCTTAGTAGATAACAGAGAGTATAAGGAAAATGAATTTTCATTGTAGAACATAGAAAAAAAATTGTAGAGAACATAGTAAATAGATCTGACCGAGATCAACGGAGATAAAATCAATAGTATATTCATATTGGCCTCTTTCGCATGTTCGACCTTTTTTGTGTTGTCCGCATCTGGAGATCCTCCAATAATATATGGTGGTCTAACTCTTCATTTTGAGTTTTGCAAATCAAGAAGCATCTTGCATTGTCGCCGAAGCTTTCCAGATGCCAAGTTTACTTTAAGTTTACTTTGTCGTCGTCGACTTACCGACGGCCTGGAGCTACTCGAGTTTCTCGAGCAATCGTGCTAATAACGCATTGTAAAAATATAAAAAACAGGTCCGTCTCAAGCCATTTAGAGGTCCTAGACAAAAGTCCAAATATGGAGCCCTTTTTTTAAAATTTAAACATAACTAAATTATATAATTTTATTATTTTGATTTATATGCAAATTCTCATCCTTCATTCAGAGTTGGGACAATGGTTATTATTTGTTTTCCAAATTTTGATATATTTAATTACGTTTAAATTTTTTACAAATAGGCAAGCGACTGTTACCTTTTTTAACTTGAATTTTCTTACAAAAATACATATATACAAGCAGTCCAAGAATTCTTCACTACAGGCCATCTCCTGAAAGAATTAAATCACATGTTCCTCACGCTAATCCCGAAAAAAGATGGAGCCAGTGCATTAGGGGAGTTTCATCCAATAGCGTGTTGCAACTTTTTATACAAGATTATTACTCACCTAATGTGCTCTAGAATGCAGGCAATCTTGCAGGGTCTGATATCAGATAATCAATCTGCTTTCATAAAGGGGAGGCATATAGCGGAGAACAGTTTGTTGGCACACGAGCTCGTACGCGAGATCAACAAATCAGGGGGGAAAAAGAGCTGCATCAAGCTGGACATTAGAAAAGCCTATGACTCGGTCAACAGAGGGTTCGTGTGCCATATCCTTCATAGTGTGGGGTTTGCGACGTGATGGGTGGATAGAATCAAAGTGTGTATTGATTCGCCTACATTCTCAATCATCATTAGAGGCCAACCTTGCGGATTCTTTGGCAGCAACCGTAGGTTGAGACAAGGAGATCCGTTATTCCCATATCTATTTACTATTTTGATAGAATATTTTACGTGCTTCGTGGATATCGCGGTATATCAGAAGCAGATCGTTCCCCTGTACTGACACGTGGTACCAATGGTGTCACACCTTATCTATGCAAATGACCTTCTTGTGTTTGTCGAGGCATCTGAGAAGTCGATGAATGGGCTGATAGGGGTGCTGGACATGTTTGCTAGTTTGACGGTCTCCATCTCAACAAGGAGAAGAGTCATATTTATTTCAGTCGGGACTATCCAGAAAAAGAACGATGGTCATCACAACTTCAGATCGAGATGGGTCAACTTTCGGTAAAATATCTTGGATTACCTCTATCGATAAATTACGCCAGAGAACCACGGCTTTGTCCAATATGTCCAGACCAAACTGGAAGGGTGGCAAGCACAGCTATTGTCCTTCGGAGGTCGAATCGAACTCCTTCGTACTATTATTCTAGCTATCACTAATTACTGGTTACAGGCTATACACATACCGGACAAAGCTATCCAAAGGATCAAAAAATTATGTACAAATTTTGTGTGGCGAGGAGGAATTCATATAATATCCTGGAAGGAGCTGTGTCAAACTAGAGAAGAGGGTGGCGTGGGGCTTCGATCATTACGGGTTCTTCGGGAACTAGCTCTTACTTGGATGGCTTGGCACATGCTCGAACAAGAGATAATGTGGCTGAAGTGGATGAATAACATGTATGCTCGAGCTAGCAACTTCTGGGTTCAAAAATTGAACAATAACTTCTCGGTTACCTATAAAAACATCCTCCGCATACGGCCTAAACTGAAGCAATTGGTCAGTCGGTCGATCCATGATGGCTGAACTACCAACCTATGGATGGACCCATGGCTGGATCATCATAGTATGATCGATAGATGGGGATGGCCTGTGTTCGATTTGTGCGGACACGATGAGAGTCTAGCGGTACTTATCAAAGGAGGGCGTCGGCATACAGATGCTCGGCCAGTAGGCCAATGGCATGCGAATAACATTCAGATGATCCCCATTCAAGCTAACCTATTATCGGATAAGTGGGTGTGGGATGGAGATAGCAGCAACAAGTTCACATCAAAGTCGGCGTACGAACTCTTGCACCAGCAACAACCGAGGGTTATCTGGACAGAGGTCATCTGGATGAGGAAAGCAGCTATGAAAATGTAGTTTTGTTTAAAGCTATACGGGATAGATTGCTCACTCTAGATAGAATGGTAAAGTTTGGTATCCCGATCACCGATCCAACTTGTGTACTCTGCGGGGGTGGAGCGGAAACGCGAGACCATATTTTTTTATGTCACATGACAGCTCACATTTGGCAGGAGTGTAAGAACAGATTGGGCATAACCGAAAATACGAGAGAGGAACTTCCGATGGTAATCGAGGAGGTTATGGCTCTCAAGAGACAGGGAACGAAGATCTACATGAAGGCGAGAATAAGACTGCTATATGCTACATGGCATGTTTGGCGGGAGAGAAAAGGACGCATATTTGAAGGTGTCGCGGTAACTATACAAGGGATATTGAACAATATAGAGAGAGAGATAAATTCATTGAGCACCTATTATAAGGCGGATACAATAGCGGTTAAGCTTGTAATATGTAATTTGTTTCTTATCGAGCAATAATAATATGTACCCTTTCTTCAATATATATATATATAGGAAGCGGATCAAAACCCCCTTAGAAAACCCCCTAAAATCCCCCCTCATTCTAATTCGTAATTTAATGTTAATATTAATGTTAATATTAATATTAATGTTAATATTAATATTAATGTTAATATTAACATTAAATACTAAAATTAACATTAAACTTAACATTAACATTAATATTATCATTAACATTAATATTAACATTAACATTAATATATAAAAAAATTAATATTAAAATTAACATTAATATTACGAATAAGAGTGATGGGTTTTTTAGGGGGTTTTCTAAGGGGGGCTTTTGATCCGCTCTATAGGAGCAGGCGATTCGAACCTATTCCTTGAGACGTGGGTTGGAGACAGCATGATCCCGAGTCTCACCGAGACCCTGAGAGATTGTAGGATCAGAGACCTATGGGACCCCACCACCGACGACTGGCGCTGGGCCCAGATTCGTGAGTGGTCCAGTATCGAGGCGGCGGATAGCATCCGAGAGCGCGGTTTACGTATCAGCAGCGATACGGATGAGTTAAGATGAACCCTCGAGGCATCCGGGGTATTCTCAGTGAGGTCGGCGAGAACCGCTATCTGGGACACCGGTCGGCCGTACCTCCCTATGGCACACTACTGGCATTCCTACATCCCCAAGAAATGGTCCTTTCTATTGTGGAGAGTCATCAGCAAGAGACTGCCGACAGACGACATCCTTAACACCATCGGGATTAGCTTAGCATCAACTTGCTCTTGCAATTCCGCTCGCCAGATGGAGACTATCGATCACATATTCAGACAGGGGGAGCTGCCGGACAGGACGTGGACTTTCCTTAACCAGCTTTTCAGTTTGGAGCAGGGCGGCGGACGCTTCTACGATCTTCTGGCTTCCAGGGGTTCTGCTTCCTACGGCCACCAGATCGTCGCAGCGGCTGCCACATGGGTCATTTAGAAGAATCGCAACAAAGCGAGATACGAAGGTCACCAATACTTGGCGAACCAGCTCTTTCGGGAAATAGCCTGACAATGCCGTAAGCGGAGCACCCTGTGTTTCCACAGTCCGAGTGCATTTTGGTCGGTGCTACCACGATAGCCCCGGGCGATTGATTCACCTTTCTCCCTCCTTCTTTTTGTGGTATTCCTGTATAGGCTTCGGCATTTTGCGCCTTGTATACGGTTTGTCTTCGGTCTTCATGCCACCTTTAACAAATTGAGAGGGTTTTCTAAATATATATATATATATATATATATATATAATATTTTAAAAAAACATGGGCGAACGACTTGGAAAAGAGGGCGATCGGCTAGGGTTTCCGCGTGGCCCTCCCCTGCGGCCGCCGGATCCCCTTGCCGGTGGGGAGCGGCATGCGGGAACGAAGGGCTGTGCCCCCCAGGAAATGGGGGGGCGGGAGCAGTATCCAGGGGGTCGGGCGGACCCCCCGACGTCGGCGCGCGCAGTAGCTCCCCCCAAGGCGGTGGGGGGGGCGGGAGCACAGGGGGGATCGGGTGGACCCCCTGGCCTGTCGACGACCCCCATAGGCGGTAGGGGGCGGGCACAACGGGAGGGGGGCCGGGCGGCCTCCTTTCAGTAATGGGGTGGTCGGCCTCGCTGCGGGGTGGCCCCATGGCTCTGAACTTTGAATTCGGAGCAGGTTCTGGAACTCTGGAAAGCCAAACGGAGGGAGGTGGTTGGACGACGATTACGCGCCGTCGCATGGCGAAGTCCGGAGGGAAGATGGGAGGTGGACAAGGTCAGGTTAGGGATCGTTATCCTGATAGCCGTCAGAACGGATCAGGGTCTCGGCCATCTGCCCGGGGTCCGGGGATGTCTTCTGGGAGATCAGTGGGTTGGTGGCCAAAGGCGACCGCGGCGACCAAGAGGAAGAGTAAGGTGGTGGATCTGGATATTCAGGGATCTGGGACTCATCGCCCGGAGGTTGGCCCGAGGCCTCTTGGGACGACCACTCGGCCTGGTGGACGGTCCTGGGCTGAGATCTGCAAACCTGTGGGGCCAAAATCTCCCACATCGATGGAGTACGTTCCGCCGATCAAGGCAGGGAGGGGTTTCCGGGCCTCGTTCCCTGTGGAGGAGATCCAGAAGGTGACAGCATACTGGAAGAATACCCTCGTCCTGTATGTCTTAGGCAACAAGCCTTTCTACGGGTAGATCCGGGGTTATGCAGCGCATGTCTGACAGCCTAAGGGGAGTATGGAGTTCTATGCCCGCGAGAATAGCTTTTATTATGTGAATTTCGGACTGGCGGAGGATGTCGCCAGGATCCTCCAAGGCGGCCCCTGGACGTTCGACGGCAGACTGATCATTCTCAAAGAGTGGACCCCAGAGCTTCGATGTGAGAAGGAAGTTCTGAATGTCATCCCCGTATGGACTCGCTTCTCTGATTTTTCGATCAGGTTTTGGAGCATACCTTTGTTGATGCGGCTGGCCAGCTTAGTGGGCACCCCGATCAAGACAGATGAAGCTACTGCCTTTCGGACGCGGTTGATGTACGCTATGATCTTTGTGGAAATTCGGGCAGGGAGGAGCTTCCGAAGATGGTCGAATATGTGATCCCTTCTGGGAAGGTGCTTACCCAGAATGTAGAATATGAATGGGTTCCACCTACCTGTTCTCGCTGTTCCTGCTTCGAACATCTGGCCAGTGCGTGTTCGGAGGTTGGACCTCCAGTGGAGCCTACTATCCCTCTTAGTGAGGCTCCAGAAGCTCCCTGCGATATGGACCTCAGGGATAATAGTGGAGCGGAGGTCTTGGAGGGGGAGGTTACTCATCCTGTGAGTGATGGTGGTTTGAGCCTCGTTGTATCTACTCAGCTTGCTCCCACGAGTGGGGCGATGACCATTTGCCAGAGGCTGAGTAGTATGGTTACTAGAGGTATGGTGGCGTCGAAGATTGAGGCACGAGGGGATGGCGGATCGTTTGGTGGGCAGGTTTACTGTAGAAAGAGACGCGTTGTTGGCCTGTAGAGAGATGGATCCTCCAGGGTGGTGGGACATACTACTGACAGCGAGGAGGCGGTGTGTGTTGACAACCCTGCCTGGGTGTTAGTTCTATCTCAGTTTGCTCCCCAACAGGCAATTTCGACTGGGATGGAGGAGGATTCCTTACCGACAGATGCGGCACCTTCCCTAGGTGCTAATCCGGGAGTTTCTCAGGGGGACCCCACCTCTCATTAATTAATGGCTATTATCACCTGGAATGTGAGGGGACGTGTTCGCTAGGAAGGTGGACAGAGATTTGTGAGGTGCTCCAAAGAAAAAAAAATATGACATTTCTGTTCTATTAGAATCCAAGATCGAAGGTGAGAAGACTCTTGCTCGACGGACCCCTTCTCCTTTGGCCCAACTGTACAACCTGGCTCTATGTAACATAGCCAGGATTTGGGTTCGCTGGAAATCAAAGAATTGGGATGGTGACTTGATCTTGATGACGGAGTAGTTGATTGCCATCTCCTTCGTGAACAAGGGTGGCTTCCGGTTCTTGCTGGAGGCTGTCTACGGCCACAATGACAGAAGGAGACGGGAGTCCCTATGGAGCGACATCTTCCGGGTTTTCTCTGTTGCTGCCTCGTCGTGCCTTCCTCTTCTCTTGATCGGGGACTTCAATGCCCTTCTGCATCAAGGAAAGAAGCTGGGTGGTCCTCCGGTTCTGGATTCTATCCTCTATGATTTCCAGAGATGCCTCCTGCTTGCGAGGCTGCGGGGATTATCTCGCTCAGGTTTCATATGGACTTGGCATAACAAAGCAACTCATAACAGGGTTGCTTGTTAGCTTGATCGAGCTCTGGGCAATGGGGAGTGGTTTCGTCACTTCTACAACACTTCGGCTGAGGGCCTGGCCGCTGGGACGAGCGATTATTTCCCCATCAGGGTTGGCTTCACTGTTCGATCTCTTGGGAAGTCCCGTCCGTTCAGGTATAACAACATTTGGTATCTCTCGGAGGGCTACCTAGAGGCTGTCGCAGAGGGGCTTACTAGCAGTCAGGAGGGGACGGCTTAATTCCGCTTGGTTCGTCGCCTCAAGGCCACGAAGAGAGCTCTCAGGAGTTGGGTGAAGGGGCTGCCCAAGTCCACCTTAGAAGATAAGGAGGTGGAGTTGCAGACCTTGCAGTAGGATATGCAAGCTGACATACTTAATGGGGACCTGGCGGCTAAAGAGAAGGAGCTGATCGGAGAAGTAAACATTCTGAGGCTGCAGAAGGAGATTAGCTCGGCCCAGTAAGCTAAATATTCCTGGCTAAAGGATGGCGACCGTTGCTCCAAGTTCTTCTATGATGTTATCCGGACAAGACAGAATAGGAATCACATCGCCCAGCTTCTTGACGCGGATGGCACTCTCGTGGGGACGCCGACTGAGATCCAGGACGAGGCTGTCAGGTACTATACTGAGTTATATTTCCAGACTGACTACCTGTCTGTGTTCCCAGAGGTTGTTACGAAGAGATTGGTGACTCCATATGGGAATAGCATTCTTCTTGCCCCTGTGACTTTGGAGGAGGTAGAATCTATTATCAAGGTGGCACATCCCAACAAGGCTCCTGGTCCGGATGGCTTCAGCAGTGGTTTCTTCAAGCGCTATTGGAACATTATGAAGCATCAGGTCGTGGAGGTGGTACAGGAATTCTTTACCAAAGGGAAGCTTCTGAAAGAACTGAATCACACTTTCCTAACCTTGGTGCCAAAGAAGGAGGGAGCGACAGCATTGGCAGATTTCAGACCTATTATGTGTTGTAATTATCTTTATAAGATAATTACGCACCTTATGTGCCGGCGGATGGAGGGGATCATGCAGGACTTGGTATCTCCGAATCAGGCTGCGTTCATCAAGGGGAGGTCGATCGCAGAGCACAGCCTCCTGGCTCATGAGATGGTGAGGGGATTTAGTAGACCCGGAGGGGAGAAAGCTTGTGTTAAACTGGACCTGAGGAAGGCGTATGACATGGTCAATTGTGACTTCCTCTGCCATCTGATGACCGCCATGGGATTCACGGAACACTGGGTTGCGCTGATCCGGGAGTGCATTACGTCCCCTACTTTCTCTGTTCTTATCCAGAGTATTCCTTATGGGTACTTCCAGATCAACCGTGGGCTTCGGCATTGTGACCCATTGTCCCCTTACCTGTTCACGCTTGTTATGGAATACTTTACTTGTTTGATGGATCTGACAGTGCACCATGGACGGCTGGTCCCTCTGTTTCGGAGGATGGACCCCCTGGTTACCCACCTTATTTATGCAGATGATCTGCTAGTCTTCATCCAGCCTTCGATGGAGGGGTTGCAGACGCTTGCGACTATTATGGAAGATTTGAAGTCCTTTTCAGGTCTCCAGATGAACATGAATAAGAGTAGGGTCTACTTCAGCTCCCTGTGTCCTCAAAAGGAGGAGCGGGCTGATGTGTTGGGTATCGCGAGGAGTGATCTTCCGGTACGATACTTAGGAGTGTCTCTCACAGTCAACTATGTACGGGATCAGGACTGCCATAGTCTGGTGGAGTATGTCCAGAGGAGAGTAGAAGGTTGGCAAGCAGCCGGTCTGTCTTTTGGCCGATGCATTGAGCTGGTCAGATCGGTGATCTCGGCTGTGGCCCATTTCTGGCTGCAGTCCATCCTACTCCATGTGGCCACTATTCGGCGAGTGGAGCGACTCTGTGCAGATTTTATTTGGAGGGGGGTATGAATGCGATCTCCGGGGAGCAGCTCTGTCATCCCAGGAAGGAGGGAGGAGTGGAGCTCAGGCCGTTGCTGGAGATTAGGAAGGCGTCTGCGCTCAAGCTGGCCTGGAGATTCATCAGCGTGGGGTCTCTTTGGGCGGACTGGATGCGCAGCAGATACGTGAAGCAGGACAACTTTTGGACGTGTTCTACGGACAACAACCATTCAGTCACGTTCAAGACTGTCTTGAGACACAGAAAGGTGCTCAAGTCTTCTATCCGGAGGGTCATGAAGAATGTGTCAGGTACGAACCTCTGACAGGATCCTTGGATAGATCGGCGTTCGCTGTTGGACATCAAGGGAGCCCCGACTCATCAGGAGGACAGGTGTGGCCTGACGTGTAGTCGCATCATACGAAATGGGGAGTGGCAGCCGGATTCTTATCAGTTCACTGAGGAGCTGGGTGGGATCATTATGTCTACAGCCATTGACCCGGCTTTGCCTGCGGATCGATGGATTTGGGAGTCGACTGAAGCATCTTCGAGAACTGGGGAGTTCCAATTCCGTAGCTGCTACAACCTTATCCGGCGTACTTTCCCTCTGAGTTCTGATTACGAGTTCGTTTGATGCAAGGGTCTGGCCAGGAAGATGTAGTTGTGTGTATACAAGCTTCTACTGGGCCGCCTCTTGACTAGAGATCGCCTGAGTTCGTTTGGAGTGCCGGTTCTGGATCCCAAGTGTGTGCTTTGCGGTTTGGAGCCTGAATCTATAAAGCTTATCTTCTTCGAGTGTACTCTGGCATAGAAGATCTGGTCGGAGCAGAGTCGTATATTGGGAGTGTTCTCCTCCGGGAAATGTATTGGGGACATCATCACGGTGATCCGGGATAGCAGGGGTAGAGGGCAGGACTGGTTCCGAACAACCAGAGTTCGTCTGGCTGCTTCGGTTTGGCATGTATGGCGGGAGCGAAATCGTCGGATCTTTGAGGGGCTGGTCACCCCTCCGGTTGGCATTCTCCATAACATCGAGTTTGATGTAAATTCTATGGAGAATTGATGAGTGGGTGTCCCACTCTGATTGTATGTTGTAAGATTATGGCTTTTCCTTTGGAATAAAATTTACCTTTTTTCAATATATATATATATATATATATATATATATATATATATATAGCCCCCTTCTTATACGGGATAAGTTTACGAGAAAAGTTTACGGGATAGACCAATTTCTTACGGAGAAAACAGAAACTCAAAAATATCTGAAATGTACGTATGTTACTTTTCTGGATTTCTCTCTTTTAAAATTTAAATCTATCCTTTTAAAAAATAAACATATCTTATCTTAAAAATAAGACTTATCTATCTATTTATTTTTAAACAAAAAGAGATGAATTTATTTTTAAAAATAAAGATAGATAAATTATTTAATTTTAAAATAGAGATAGATATTTTTAAAAATAATCTATCTTTAGAAATAGATATACCTTTAAAAATTATATTTTAAATTAAAATTTTAATATTAATCTTAATATTAATGTTGATATTAATTTTAATTTTTAATTTTAACATTAATTTTAATTTTAATGTTAAAGTTAATCATAGTGTTAATATTAATGTTAATGTTAATGTTAATAATAAATTTAATTTAAATTTAACTTTAAATATTAATTTAAAATTTTATTTTAATATTATTTTTAATTTTAATATAAGATTTTTAATGTAAATGTTATTGTTAAAATTAAAATTGATGCTAAAATTAAATTAAGATTTGAATTTAATTTAAATTTAAATTTAACTTAACATTAACATTAATATTAAGATTAACATTAAAATTAATACTTTAAATATAATTTTTAAAGGTATATTAAAAAAATTCATCTCTATTTTAAAAAATATATAAAATTAATTTATCTATCTCTATTTTTAAACATAGATAAATAAATCTCTAACTATTTAAAAAAATGAATAGACTTATCCTTAAGATAGAGATAGGTTTGTTTTTCAAAAGAGAGATTTAAATTTTTTTTAAGTGAGAGAGATTAGAAGAGAACCATATGTGTTTTTTCTTATCCCGTAAGTTTGTCCCGTAAGAGAAATTTTCTGTATATATATATATATATACTTGTATCCGGTATATATATCTGATAGAAGTATATATATATTTATATATACCGGATACAAGTATATATATATATATATATATATATATATATATATATATATATATACTTATATCAGGTATTTTTGGGGCTCCTAAAAATGTTGGGCCCTAGGCAGCTGCTTCCTTTGCCTAAGGGTCTGCTTGGATTGAGATGAAAAAAAATGCAGAGTTAAGTGGGGTTAAATGAGGGGGGGTTAAGCAAGGGGGAGTAGAGTCAATCCATAAAACCTTGTTTGGATTGGAGGAAGAGTTAGGAGAGAGGTGTTTAACAACCCCCTGCTTGGATTGAAGGTTTTGAGTGAGAGAAGAATTAATAAAATTATGATAGTTACCAAAATAACCTTATTACATATGTCATAAAATTAAATTTGATTGAAATTTTAATTAGAACTTGTAAAAATATGTTCACAAATTAGGAAGGTACGGAGAAACATGTTGAAAACAAGAAAAAAGGATAAAAAATCATGATATTTTATAGAACAAATAAGGGGTATTTATGACTTTTTAAACAAAACTCTCAATCCTCCTCGTTAACCCTCCGATTTGGGGGGTTAAAAAAATGGACAAAAGATGGTGAAATAAACCCTCACTTAACCCTCTATAACCCTCCCTCCTAAACTCTCACCCTCAAACCAAGCATGGTTTTATTTCCCTCTCACTTAACTTCCCCTTACTTAACTCTCTTAACCCTCAATCCAAGCAAACCCTAAAGGATGAGCCATCCCTGATAAGAGAAGAGAAGGAATTGGTAGCCCAAAAAAATATACGTAGCTTTTCTCATTGATAATATATATAGAGGGAATAGGATATAGGTTGTTGTGGTTATGGATAAGCGCATCTATATTTGGGTTTATCCAAATCACAACAATCACATATATTCCATGTACTAAGTGTAAACAATTTGTTGCTTGTAGGGATCTTTGATAGTGAAGCAACGTGTTGGTAAGCAAGCATGTTTGGTGGGTCAAGCACTGGAAATAAATTAATTTCATGGTCGAAGAAACTATTTGGAGGTATAAATTGTACTTCTTATGTAACATGTCCATCGGACATGAGAACTATATTTGAATCTGCATTATAAAATATACCAGGATTGGAACAAAATATGCAAGGGATGAAAGTAAATATGCATATAAATAAAAACACTTTGGCTACTATATTATTGGAAAACTTTTTAATATTTTATTCAAACCTTACTTCATATTGTTTTATCCAAACTCTTTGTCTTCTATATCGTTGAATATCAAAACATTTATACTTTTGTGTCATGTAATATGAAAACCTTACTTCAGTGGTAAGTTTGCAATGTCTACTGGGAAGGGACCCATATTGTTCATGAGGGTTTTCTTACTTGAGGTCTTTCTCAAATTAACTCATTTTATATAGACCCATGTTTGTTCAGTGAACTTATTTCATAATGGATGGAATAAAAAAATCTAAACTTATTTCAGGGTACAGGCAATATCCCAAATGTTTTCGTTTTATCAATGACTGTATTCTTTGTTACCACTAGCCTAGAATTATATATTCTTTCTAGAAATCTTAGTATAAGTTTTTGTGTGTATTACTACTTCTCCAGGAATCCCATAAATGGACTTGGAGCTTGAGAATGGAGATTCGGGTCATGAAGTGTATTTTGCTAGCAAATAGTTTATTTTCTTAGCAAGATTACACATCAAAATTTTATTTTACAGAAATTGGTCTTCTTAAGATTCTTGAGCAAAGTTAAAGTATATCTCTCATGTTCTTATTCAATCATTAAGGTACTTGACAGAGCATGAAAGGTATGCAAACTACTGTTTATCTGCAACAATTTCCTTCTCTGTGTAGCTATTATGTTCTTGTTCAATTATTAAGGTACTTCATAGGTGATATTCAAGAATCATGTCATTGTGTACAACTATCCCAAAGGTACACATCATTTCGCTTCTATATATTCTTCTTTGACTTCTCCTCTTCTATTTCTGGATAGAGTTCTGTTAGAGATTGAAATTATACTTTGATGGTGCTGACATGATATTGGAAATGGAGTAATACATGTCCTGCAGGGAGAGATGGTTTAATACACAATATGTACTAGATAATATACATGTAGATCCGAAATGAAGTAGAGTTTCCCTATCAAGTACTATCCATAGTACATGCTATGCAGATGTTCTAAAGGAGCTGGCAAAGAGGAAGAGGCACAAGGATATTTCCAAAAATCGAGGTAAATCAATTCATGTAGGTAGCAACTTATAACTATCTTGATCGCTAACATTATATGAACTTGGAAGCTGAATTTGTCATCTTATTTAAGTCATTGTTTTCATATATGATTTTTTTTTAAATCATGGAACCAATATTAGTATTTGTCATATATATTGTGTATCTTCAACCAAGGGCAACACCCCATGCTTCTTTAGTTCGAGTATACTTTTCTTTTCTTTTTTCTTGTGCCTAGTTCACTAAATCAACTCCATTATTTATTCATCTTTTTTGTCTGCATTACATTAATTTTGACATTTTGGGGATGCTAGTTTTTGCTTATTTCTTTGATATTCAGTCTTCAAACAGTTCTCCTAGTAGAAAATAATTGCATGGAACATTTATTTTTATTATTGCTTTGTGGTTTTTATTATTTATTAATTAATGACACGATCTAAAACTGATGACTTCATCCATTGCACTAAGGTATTTTTTTGTAGTATTTGGAAGTACAAGTTGGATTAAGAGGTGAAGAGTCAAGTTTGTATGTGGTAGAATCTACAGAATGGATATCAGAATCTAATTTGAGGGTGTTGCTGACTAGTGTTTGCCATTGATTGTAAAAGTACAGAACAATTATATAGGAGGACTGGACTTAGACTCACAATACAAACTCGCTCGTACAAAGAAAGCCTAGGGACGAAAACCTAGGTACAGCAATCTAAGTACGATTGTTTATTTTTGATTCTGGGGGGTGACGGTAGAGGCTCGGGAAAGCGACGGCCGCTCTGCCTTACTCCTTGGACGATCAGACGTAGCCTTGGCTCCGGTGAAGAACTACTCTCAAGATGAGAAGACTCTTCTGTGCACGCCTTTGTGTCTCTGTGTGTCCAGCCGGGTGGAGAGGATCTCTCTTCCCTTTTTTTTCTCAATTCTCCGGGCGTCTTTGCAAGGGAATGGCACCTTGCTATTTATAGAAGTGGGGGTGTGATCATTAGGGTTTGCAATGATTCCTCCCTTGAAAAGTCGACGGCCAATCATCTGGACCATTAATCTTGATTGTATTACATCTGGGCAGTTAATTCTTGATTGCGCCAAATCCGTATGGGCAATTAATGCTGATTGTGTAAAATCTGTATGGGTAATCAATGTTGATTGTCATGAATCTTGGGAAGCTCGGATCTCCTGCCACGTGTCTAATCCATGTGATTGCCATAAATCCGTTTTGATTTGGGTAATTCTGATGATTGCACTAAATCAGGTTGTTGGGATTTGTTGATAACTTTTGATTGATTTGGTGCCACGTGGGAAACTGATCTTCTGCCACGTGTCACAGCCGCATGAGGGTAGCTTCTTAGGTTTTGGATGGCATGAAGGTGGCAGCCGTATAGGTGAAGTCTCTAAAATCTGAGCCGCATGGGGGTGGTTTTCAATTGAGCCGCATAGGACTTGCCATGTGTCAAGGCTGCATGGGCATGAGCCACATGGAGATGATCCTCATGACCCGAGCCGCATGAGAACAGCGACCACATAGGGTGACTGTTCATAATTTGAGCCTCATGACAAGGTTCACGCTTCGAGCCGCATGCGAGCATCAGCCGCATGGGATGGTGGCGGTCGCATAGGGAGCTTTGTAGTTGGTGAACTTCAAAGAAATAAGCAAAAATAAAAATAAATGTGCCATGCAATTATAAAAATAAGCCGTCAAAGAAATATTAAACTTTCGGAAGTTCACTAAATCAACTCCTTTATTTTATTATTTCATGGCACATTCAGTCTTCAAACACTAAAGCTGAAATGATGAACTTCAAACAGTTCTTTATTTTCCGAAAAATATGCCGTCATATCGAAGTTCATCATTTCAGCTTTAGTGTCAGAGTTATTGCTTTATGTCAGAGCATTTAATGGGAGCAGTCACTTCATGGCCAGCTGTAATGCTGCATAGGGTCACGTGATCCTTGCCTGAGCCGCATGAGGCTATTGAAGGGTTTCTGAGCCACATGAGGCTCTGATAAATTCCTGAGCCGTATGAGGCTCTTTCTGCTTTAAGCCGCATGGGCTTCTTCTATTTGGAGCCGCATGGGCTTCTTTTGTTCTTTTCCATGCTTCTACAAGACCCCCTTCAAAGTTTTCAATTTGAAAAATTGGAATACTTTGAATAAGAAGCATGGCTATATGAGCTCCGCTGGCCGCATAGGATGTTCTTGGCCGCATGGCTTGTCTGGCCGCATGTCTTGTCTGGTCGCATAAACTCCCTAGCCGCATGAACTGCTCTGGCCGCATGCTGTTCTTTCTGCCACGTAGGCGACATTAATTGCTTTTGATTCGTTATGATTTGGAGCCGTCTTTAGGGGGGGAATCCCAAGAGTCGGTTCATTAAATATTTGGATTTCGTGCTTTGATGAATCTTCTTTATGAGAGGGGGCAAAAATCGAGGAGGCAGTTTTGCCTGCAGCACATGACCCGAAGCGATTCATCGGTCCACGTGCCCCCCCTATGTCAACCTATAAATAGGGTGCTGTTAGGATAGAGAAACTTCTTTGCTTTCCTTTGTCTTCCTCTTCTATTGTCCTAAGATGTTATTCTCTTTTCTCCTCCGATCATCATCGACAATGGCCCCGAAAGCTTCCAAAGCTTCAAAAGCTTCCAAAGCTTCCAAGGCCCCTGCTGCAGCCAAAGGCAAGAAGGCGGCGGCTCCCTTGCCGACTGTAGCGCCTCCAGTCCATCCTGACGTCCACCCTACTATCCAGGGTAAGGACTACGTGGAGGATCAAACACTTCAAACCCTAAAACAATGGCTCTGTTGTATATTTTTTTATGCACAAGCCTTCTTATGTTTGAGCCGTATGGGATCGTCTGAGCCGCATAAACGCCTTGAGAACTGAACCGCATGAAACCCCTCTGAACAGAATCGTATGAGCTTCTAATGGACTGAACCGCATATGAACCTTCCTAAACAGAGCCTCATAAGGGCTCGTCGAGCCGCATGAACTTTGTGAAGATACCATGCCGCATAAAGACTCATCTAAACAGAGCCGTATGTGCTCTATAGAAATCGAGCCGCATAAGGATTCGTTTAATCAGAGTCGCATGAGGGCTCGTCGAGCCGCATGAACTTTATGAAAACCCCGTGCCGCATAAAGACTCAACTAAACAGAGCTGCATGTGCTCTGTAGACATCGAGCTGCATAAGAACGCGTTCAATCAGAGTCGTATGAACTCTGAATTTCTGGCCATCTCCTGACTTTGTTTCTTTTATCTCTTTTCAATAAATCTGCCAGTCAATGCTGCAGGAGAACCCCTGGTGGGTCAGGCCCAATTTGCCATAGGAGTTCGGTTTGACTATCTAGTCCGGCAGGTGGTGGAACAATAGCCTCAGAACGAGCCTGAGGAGAGGCTGAATCTTATCAAGAACCAGCCCTTTCGCTTTCTCTGTGCCATGCTGAACTTAGAGAAATTGGAAGGAAAGTACTTGAAGCCGGCATTTTTCTTCGGGGACGCTCTGACTGTGAAGAACTCCCGGGTATTAGATATATCTGAGAATTAGAATTTTATTTCTGCTGGAAGGGCGATCCACATCCCCCAGATGGAACGTCATTTCTCATTGGCGTGGTTCAATATATTGCCGGTAGACAGGAGGATGCAGGAATCCTTGACCCCGAGCCGGTCGGGCATGATCGTGGGTAACATTCACTACAATAAGCACATTAGATCAGTGTACGCGGGCAGGAAACCGGTCAGCTGCCACGTGATGGGGCTAGCCCCGGGTGCCTTTTTAAATACGCTAGGTCCCAAATTCTCCTTCTCTCAAGCCGACACTTTCCTGAATCAACTTGCTTGGAAAGGGTCTTATCCCATTGGCCGGCTCTCGCTTTTGAACTGAATACGCCCCATCCCTTTGTGGGCCAATTTGATCGGGTAGATTTTTCGTGAATATGGGACTTTCCTGCGTGAGGTTGGTCTCTATCACGCTATCCGGGGCACATGTCATGGACTGCCCATCAACAAGGAGTTGTTCATGGCTCTCTTAGAGATGTACAACCGGCGGACAGGGACTTTCTTCGCGCCTGGAGGGGAGATTGGTCTTGCTCTTCATGAGATGCACGCAGTCTCTAGGCTACCCTGGGGAAGTGAAGTGTTTGAAGTATATACTCCAACGAACGAAGAGTTCGAAGATTTGGAGCAACGACATCCTGGTTTCATTGCTGTCTATCAGGAGTTACTGTGTCACCACAGTTACTGTCAGCAGATGACCAAGAAAGATAGTAGTTCGGAAGGAAACCTTCCTCATACTAGAGCTTGGCTCTCCCACTTTTTTCAGTAAGGTGCCTCAGGCCGGGTTACTCCCCGGAATCCTCTGACCCGAGAACAAGTACATGATCTGGTGTTAACTGCTAAGAAATCGAGGGCCTTGAGCGACATGTTTGGGAGTCAAACTGAGTCCTTTGATTACTTTTATCAGGATACCCAGCCGCTGTCGGAGAAAGCAATCCTGGCAGGGTTCCTGATGGTATGGTTTCGGAATTGCGGGGTCTCCGGAGGAGTTGGTTCTATTGAGAGGATCAGCCAAAATTTCATCCTTCCGGCCGTGAAGCTGGCCTTAGGGGTCAGACTGGCTCTTCTTTCGGCCATGGTGTGCAGTAGACACCGTGGCCTCCGTACTTTTTGTCCAAAGTTATTGCACGTGACACGATGATAAACTTTGAGCGAATCGAGTTGCCCTACCACTATTTGATGAGGTGGCTGTTAATGTACTGTCGGTCTTTGATGAGACCTGACCCAGAAGATGGTGTAACTGACGACGATGCTTTTATCTTCCAGTACCGCCGGATGTCCTGGGAGTACAACTCTATGCCCGCCTGTCGGAGGGCGCTGGCGAGGGTGGATGGATATAACTTTTTCTTGTCTGTTCCCCATTTTTCTGCTGAGGAGGTGGGGAGTGTACATGTTGACGGTGCCGGGCCTCCTCTCCTCTTACCCTGGAGGATGCTTCTTTGGTTGTGCAATATCCGTCCCTCCCACTTAGTATATCACAACCGCAATACTGTTTACCTGGAACCTTACTTGCCCAGCCGGTTTTCCCGCTAGTTTGGGTATAGCCAGCTGTTCCTAGAGAGTCCCAGCTCTTGCCTGGACTTTGAAGGCAGCATTTTGGATGGCATCAGGGCCTGGCTTTACTATAACATTTCTCATACCCGTGCTAGTTTTTCGGTCCCTGACGCTGAGACGCAAGGGGAGATTTTGTATTTAGCGACTCTTTACCACATCACTGCGAGCAGGTCTTCTGTTAACTTTGACCCGCGTACCAGTTTTATTGTTGGTACCGGCTTGGCAGAGAAGCCCCAGGGGTCGAAAACGAAGAAGCAGAGGACAAATGCGGTTCCCGTATAGGATTCGGAGTCCACCACCACGGATGAAAAAGATGGCGAGCAAGGTGTCGATGATTCTCTCCCACCTCTAGACAAGGTGGCGGCGGACCAACCGCCCATTGCGTTTGATGAAGTGGTGGCGGATCAGCAGCCTGATGTGCCTGGTCCTTCGCATAAACGAAGCATGAGTGAGTCAGCTGATATTGGCGTGATTTATTCCATAAAATGGGCTGCTGTCAGATTCCGTCGGTTACTTATCGAGGATATTGATGCTATTTCTGAGGTGACTTGAATTATAACTATCTTCTCCTTCTTTTTTTTGTACTATGGCGTAATCATTTTCCTTTGCTCTTGTAGGCGTCGGAGGAGTCGGTTTCTCGAGAACCGGCCGCTGAAGTTGATCCGGCCCTGACCACTTTGGTCAGTGATATGTGTACCGCTATTATTTCTGCTGGGGTTCTTCCGGAGGCGGCCGAGGAGTCCCACGTTGCTGAGGGCTCAACCCATGGTTACGGGGGCTCTACTGCACCTGTCCCTGAGACGGTTGAATTTCAACAGAGTGACATTGAACCAGTTGCATCCCTTTCCGTAGTGGCTGGGGCAGAAAAACCAGTTGAACTCGACTTGGAGGTCGCTGGTGAGGGTACCATGGCAGCTGCGAGCGAACCTCAGCCTCCACAACCCTTCCTTGGTAAGATAAGCCAAATTTTGACTAATGAGGAGGACCATTCGCTCTATTATCACATCTTTCGGGTTACGTTGATTGATGGTTGCTCTGGACATACAGGTCCTGCCCTTTCAGTGCTGATGACGGACATTGTTAAGGTAGGCTCTGCTAGCGGGGGTTTGGTGGAAGGGAGCGTGCCCCCTCCGCTTCCGACTTATCTTGAGGGGCCTTCTATCGGATCGAATTCGGGAGGTCATATGGCGGCACAGCCTGGACAGGGGGCAATGGTCCCTGCATCTTCCTCTGTTCGTATAACTTTAGGGGTTGACCTCTCGGCTTTACCGAGTATCCAGGTTGTTCGAGCCGCGGAGGAAGAATTGGCCGCTGTTCAAGCGTCCTTTCGCTCCGAATTTATTTCCCTTGTGGCAGGGACGACAATTTCTGCTGCGTCTTCTTCGACACTGCCAGCCACACTCCCTTTGACACCATCCTCTACGGAAGTTCTGGATGAGGCGTCGCAGGATGTGGAGGATAGTTTCTACCGCCACTTGAAGAGAGGAGTAGAAGCTGTTGTGGAGCGGGGAACCCCTTTCGCCTTGGCCCGGCAATACGCCCAAGGCCAAATTGACATTCTCAAAACCCTCCCCGGCGGGGCAGGGATAGCTGCGCTTCTGGAGCCCAAACTGGTGGAGGCTGATCAGCTTGTGGCCCAGTTTCAAGTATTGCGACAAGCTGATCTGTCCACAGCAATTGATCAGGAGCGGGGGTTCCTTACTACCGTCTTGGAGAAGATAAGACTCGCGCGGGATACATCTAAGCCGGTTATAATAAAGGACCTCGACGACCTGTCTCTCTTGTACGACCAACTGAGCCACCGGAGCAAGGTTTGCAGGGCTCGAAAAGCAGCTGCCTCCCAGGGAGTAATTGATACAAGGGAGTAGATTCTCGAACTTCAGAAGAAGCTGGCCTTCTTGGAGTCTGAGCTTGAAGCTTCTCGTACGGACAAAGAGTTGATTATTCAGGATGCCGAAAGAATTTCCAGAGCTTCTGCTAATTTGGAACGTGCTCTGAAGAAGTTTGAGGGCTGGCGGGCTCACGCGCCTTTGGAAGATGCGGCGCTGCTGAATCAGGAGGCCGAGCGCCGGGCCAAATATAGGTTTGAGCGGTCGACTGCCTTGTTGAGGGATCGTCTCAGGACACTATGTATCGCCAAACAATAGTCGGCTTTTTTCCTTCTTTTCGTTTATGCTCTTTTTTTTCTCTTTTCATCTTCTAATAAGGACATAGTCCCAGATAATGTAGTACATTAGATTCTGAATAAATGAGTATGTCTCGACTCATCCTTCATTTCTGGTATTTGTAGTATTTGTGGCATTTTGTCCCACTGGAGGACTATTTGTGGACCTGTTACCCTAGGCATACCTTGGTTTTAGGTACGGACAACAAGTTTGAGAGGGATACCTAGAACAACTTTGCGATTTATGGAAGTTCTTGGTATTGAAAGAATGCCAGGGAGCAGCTGGGCTCCCAAGACAAGATAAGAAAAGAGTGGCATGTACTAGGAACTTTAGTACAGTATTTGTGGTCGACTGCGGACATTTGTGGTCAACAGAGGACATTAGCGGTCAACAGAGGACATTTGTGGTCGTCGGAAGACATTTGTGGACCTATTATCTTTGGCGTACCCTAGGGGTTTTTTTTGGTACAGATAATAAGTCGAGAGAGAACCAACATACTTACTCAGAGGTAATGAGGACATGGCAAATATGAGGGTTTCTTCGATGGAGCCTTCCCACTCAGAGGTAATGAGGACATGGCAGGAGTGGGCTCCATGAAGGGAATATAGAACAACTCAGAGGTAATAAGGACATGGAGGTTCTAGGTGAGGGGCGGTTTGTTTTTGATGGAAGGAAAACAACTCAGAGGTAGCATCAACATGGTTGTCTTAGAAATTTATGGATCTGTTACCCTTTTTGTGCACTGAAAGTGCGGGTATTAGATCATAAGGAAGGAGCTCCTTTTAGAAAGAAAGTTCAGAGGTATGATCATACGTGACTTACTACCCAAAAGACGCGGTATAGATTCATCTGTAGTGATTAGAGTGTAAGTTCAGCGGTACCTGCGGGTACGTAACTCGATAATATGGGAGAGTTGGAGTCGACATGTGAGTTCAGTGGTACGAAAGAGTACATGACTCGTCATTCTGGAAGATTTGTAGTAGAGATATGAGTTCAGCGGGACGAAAGAGTACATGACTCGTTATTCTGGAAGATTTTTAGTTGGGATGTGAGTTCAGCGGTACGAGAGAGTACATGACTCATTATTCTGGAAGATTTGTAGTAGGGATGTGAGTTCAACGGTACGAGAGAGTATATGACTCATTATTCTGGAAGATTTGTAGTAGGAATGTGAGTTCAGCGGTACGAGAGAGTACATGACTCGTTATTCTGGAAGATTTGTAGTAGGGACGTGAGTTCAGCGGTACGAGAGAGTACATGACTCGTCATTTTGGAGGATGTGTAGTCGGGATGTGAGTTCAGCGGTACGAGAGAGTACATGACTCGTCATCTTGGAGGATGTCGTTTCAGACGTAATACTTCTTTTAGAACTTGCCGTTGATGGGCAACATAAGTAAGTCTCCGTTTTGTTTTGCGAGGTGGTAAGCTCCGTTGGAGAATACAGCATCAATGATGAATGGGCCTTCCCACTTTGGCTGGAACTTGCCGGCAGTTTTGTGAGTCATGACCATCGGCCTTCGAACTGCCAGAACGAGGTCGCCGACCTGGAATATTCTGGTTTTAACCTTCTTGTTGAAGGCACCGGAGATACGTGCCTGGTATAGCTCGATTCGTTGTTGAGCCAGTAGGCGCTTCTCATCTATGGCCTCTAATTTTTGTAGTCTGCGATGGTGATTATCATACGTCGTCAATCTGTATGTGAGAGCTACACGGAGTGAGGGGATTTGAGTCTCCAGTGGGAGAACTGCCTCACTCCCGTATACTAGAGAGAATGGTGTGTTCCCGGTGGCAGTCCGTACGGTGGTACGGTACGCCCATAAGCATTCGCCAAGCTTCTCATTCCAG